>CAUYQU010067585.1:0-17933 GCA_963574635.1 Cheracebus regulus | reverse complement strand
ATTTTTGTATTTTTAGTAGAGACGGGGTTTCACCATGTTGGCCAGGATGGTCTCGATCTCTTGACCTCGTGATCCACCCCCATTTGCCTCTCAAAGTGCTGGGATTACAGGTGTGAGCCACCACACTCAGCCTGTAGCATGGTTTTTAAAAAGCAATAGATGCTCAGGGGTTCAGAAATTATTAAATTCAATTAAAAATCAGATACCAATGCAAATATGACACAGAGCCAGCCTGCAGCGGCAGAAACAACAGACCAGCAAGTGATAGCACAGGGCTCCCGAGCAGGAGGCTGACGAGCAAGCATGCGATCTGCAGGTGTCTTAGAAAAAGAGGCACACACAACACCTACCACGTATTTCTTCTTCAGCTCAAATGCTTGTCCCAAACAGTTTGTGCTAATCCAACGTTGAGACTCCGGTTCTACAGAAGGGATATGAGGTATCTAGCCATTTATCCGCGTTAGGAGACAAAGCTTGGCTTGAGAGTTATTTTCATTTAAAGAGAGTTCCCACAATTCTTACAATAGAAAGGAGATGGGAAAAAAAAGGAGAAAGAGAAAAAGCTGGAGAGGGGAGAGGACCTCTCTTCTGGGGCTGGCGGCTCTCCTGATGGAGAACTAGGGCAGTTTCAGGGTAGGTCAGACCCTTCCCATTGAGTCCTCCTCAATAGGCTTCTCAATGTTTGCCTGAAGCAGGAGTTTGCTGACAAAGTGCTTTCAAGCGCAGTGTGTGAAGGCTCCCAGTGGAAGGTATCAAAGGAAAACACTAAGGTTCGTTCAGCCAGGGCTCTCCTGCTCTGTGACTGACGCCTCTGAGCACCTCAGAGGGACACAAAGGGAAGAAAACCTGCTGGACCAAAATGTGCTTTTTTCCTTTCCCGTTCCCATATCAAGCTGTGCAGAGGGGGGCCATGAGTGCGTCTGGAAGGGGCCGCTCAGGCCACAGCTGAGCCGTATTTTATTTCCGCCTTTCTTCGCGTTCACCTCCCTAGATGCTCAGACATAGAAACGAGAACGACTTAGAAGAAAAGTAAGAAGGCAGTCTCAAGTGCTGCTGTAGAACTTGAAGGAAGCCAGGCTGATAAAGTTAGAGGCTGTAAGGTTATGGCAAGAATTACAAAAGGGAGAGATAAGGAGACTCTACTCTGCATAGTACAGTAAAACAATTCCCTTTTCACTCACAGAACTGCTAGCAGCCCTCAAATGGAGCCCTAGGATATCATTAAAACCAATATTTCAAATACTGAGTCAGCTGACTCATCCTACTTCAACTGGCTGGCCTCCCCTCAGCTTACAGCCTTCATACTTGTATGAGTTTTGTCCAAGCTGAAGGTTTCTGCAACCTGCCCATCCCAGGCCGTGAGGTGGGTTTGTGATCCGTGCCCTCCTCCAATATGATGAGAATATTCACTAGAGTTTTTATTTAAACCACTTCAGAATCACATCATTTCTACATTGAACTCTACTGGGCTGTTACTTTAGTATCAGGATTTCAAAGTAATAAACATTTTTAACTTCATTATTTCAACCGTTGCCAGAGTCCTTGGGCCTCGATTTCATCACAGGTAAACTGAAGACTTAGTGTCTTATCTTTCCCCTATAGTTTGTGATCCTGATATCAGACAGGGCAGAACTCATGCCAAAAAGTGGTAAGCCAAACAGCACTGTAACACAAAAAGCCACAATTTACAGCAAAAGTAAAACACTCGTGAATATTTTTATACCAGATACATGGCAACCGCTTTCAAAAATGCAAAACCACATGAGCTGCAAGAAGAACTAGACAAGCCAGGCACTATGGTTCACCCTTGTCATCCCAGCACTTTGGGAGACCGAGGCGGGCGCTGGCCAACATGGTGAAACCCCGACTCTACTAAAAATGCAAAAATTAGCCGGGCATGGTGGCAGGTGCCTAGAATCCCAGTTACTTGGGAGACTGAGGCAGGGAAATCGCCTGAACCCTGGAGGTGGAGGTTGCAGTGAAGCGAGATCGCACCACTGCATTCCAGCCTGGGCAACAGAGCGAGACTCCATCTTAAAAAAAAAAAAAAAAGACGAAGAAGAAGAAGAATAAATAGACAGAAACACACTCAAATTAGGAGCCTTTACCCTAGGGCTGGCACTGCAGTAAGGTGAAAAGGCACTGTGCTTGGGCACACAATTCAAGGTGATGGCAAAAACTCAGGAACCAAAATAAATAATGTTTTAATGCAATACTTTAAAAAATAAAAATGCAAAAAATTATGATGAATAAAATGTGAACATTTTATATTTTTTCTAAAGACAAGATGCAGTATAACTAATTTTTCCTTTTGCCTTAGGCTTCTGCATGGCTCTTCATGATGTTGCTTGAATCTGCCACTCTTAGTCCAAGGTACTTCAGGAAGATTAAAAAAAATAAAATAAAACTAGAGTAGACCTAAATAACATGATGAGTAAAATAGACCTTCTAGCGTTCTGGGACCACTGGATTTCTGCACGCAAAGGAGTGGAGCTGGACCCCTACCCCACACTATACAAAAGAAAAAATAACTAAAAATGGCTAAAGAACCCAAATAGAGAGATCTAACTATAAAACTCTTAGGAGAAAACATACAGGTAAATCTTCCCAACTTAGGATAAATGTGACAGTAAAAGCACAAGGAACGGATGAAAGGTAAACTGGACCTCACTAAAATCAAAAGCTCTTGTGCATCAAAGGACATTATCAAAAAAGTGTCAAGACAAACCATAGAAGAAAATATGATAAATGTTCAGTATCCAGAATATATAAAGAACTCCTAAAACTCAACAATAAAAAGATAATGGATGAAGGATTTGAATAGATGTTTTTTTCCAAAGAAGATATTCAGATGACCACTAAACATCTGAAGAGATGATCAACATCATCTCTTAGTCACCAGGGAAATGCAAATCAAAGTCATGACCTACCACCTGGTGTCTACTAGGATAGCTAGAACAGATTTAAAAAAAAAAAAGGAAAATAAATACTGGTGAGAATGTGACGAAACTAGAACCCTGGTGTATTGCTGATGGGTAAGATGGGCATCTGCTGTGGAAAACAGTTGGACAGCTCCTCAAAAAGCTAAACATACAATTATTGTATGACCAGCAATTCCACTCATTGTTGTAAACCCAAAAGAACTGAACACAGAGACTGAAAGAGATACTTGAACGCCAATGTTCATAGCAGCATTATTCATAATAGTCACAGGTGGAAACAATCCAAGCGTCTATGAACAGATAAATGAATAAAGGAGTATGGTACACCTAACACATACAATGGCATGCTGTCATTCAGCCATACAAAGGAATACAATTTCCATGCACACTACAACATGGATACACCTTGACAATATTATGCGAAGTGAAAGAAATCCGACACAAAAGGATAAATATTATATGATTCCACTTTTATGAGTAGGCAAATCCACAGAAGCAGAAAGCAGACTGGAGGCTTGAGGGGAGGAGAGTGGGGGGTTACTGCTTAATGGTTACAGAGATTGTTTGGAGTGACGAAAAAGCTTTGAAAACAGGTAGTGGTGATAGCCGTACAACATTGTGAATGTCATTAATGCCACTGAATTGTACCCTTAAAAATGCTCAGAATCACATATTTTAGGTTAAATGTATTTTGCCACAATAAATAATTTTGTTAAAAAAAGATCTTGGCCAGGTGCAGTGGCTCATGCCTTTAATCCTAGCACTTTGGGAGGCTGAGGCAGATGGATCACCTCAGGTCAGGAGTTCAAGACCAGTGTGACCAACATGATAAAACTCCGTCTATAAAAATACAAAAATTAGCTGGGCATGATGGCGGGTGCCTATAATCCCAGCTACTCGGGAGGCTGAGGCAACAGAATTGCTTGAACCCGGGAGGCAGAGGTTGCAGCGTGCCGAGATCATGTCACTGCACTCCAGCCTTGGTGACAGAGACTTTGTCTCAAAAAAAAAAAAAAAAAAGATAGATCTTCGGGATACATATTATACTTTGTAGCCAGACAAAGGAAAATACACCTTCTAGAGTGAAATTCATAAAAAATGACTATACATTAACTAATTCACAAAGACAATCTTGATAAATCAATTAAAAAATAAAAACAATATTATCTGTTCATAATAGAAGAAAACCAGAAATAAAAGTAATAAAACAGAAAGCCTGTTATCTTTAGGAATTTAAAATTTTTATATTACATAATTCTTGGGTAAAGGGAGAAATTCAAACCCGAATTGCAGAATCTCTAAAGCAAAATGTTACATAAAATACAATTAAAGTACTGAACAGTGGGACATTTATGGCCTAAACATTTACATCAATAAAATTTTTAAAAAGCATTAAATTCCAAATTCTAAAAGTTACAAAAAAGAACAACATAAAATAAAGCAGAAGGAAGGAAATAACAAATTAGACGTAGAAATAAATGAGGTCGTAAATAAAAAAACAGGAGAATAAAAAGTAAGTCGAAATGTCTTTTCGGAAAAAAACTAACAAAAGTCAAATTTTCCATTGTGGTGAATGTAACGGCAGTGGGCCATTACCAATTAGTTCCCATAGGAAAGCATACCCCAAAGCAGTCTAAATCTTGCAAGAAATGACTTAGAAGCACATGCTCCACCTTGAAAATTCATTCACATTTCACATTGCATTCCATACTATATCTCTTTATTTTTTACTGTTTAAAAAATGGTTCCCCTTCCCCCCACCACTAAATCTTCAAGGAAAAATCAATGTCCTAGCTAGAGGTGACACACTGGAAAGCGTCTTGCAGCACCTGGCACATTGCTCTATATTCCTGGAGGTGCAGGTGCCCCAATCTGAGAAGATCCCTTTAGTCTTCTATAAAACACACTTTTTACTCTAAATCCTACCACAGAATCCACCTAACCCAAGAGGTGTGACATCACCCGTCTCATTTTCCCCAGATGAAGTCACAGAGAAACGGAATTATTTGCCAAAGGCAGCGAAAGTGAATAGTCCAGAAATGGAACCACAGCCCAAGACCCATCAGTATCCTCACACAGCCTCAGGCCCGCTGGGCAGTACCCTAAACTTTCTGGAAAGGATCTTTGAGAAAAGACGAGATGATCTTTCCCAGCTCATTAACATGACTCCTCTCCCTCCAGCATTAAAACTGAGTGGAAATGATTCACTGCACCTTGCAGAACACCTGAGGCAACCGTGAAAATCTTTTCAAATTCTAATCCTAGTGAATGGAAGCCAGAGGCAGGCAAATCCCTCAACCCTGTGAATCCAGTGATCTGGAAGGAGTCATCATGTTGTTTCCAAGCTGGACAGAGAGAGCAACCTACAGATGGATCCGCGAGGCCAAGAGACAAAAGTGAGAGAAGATGGCACCCTCGAATACCAAGTGGATTGCGGCAAGCGGCTGAGTGGAGTGAGGGCAGCGTGGACTCACCACGTGCACCGCGTTCTGCCCAGATAGACACCGACTATACTTGAGACCACAATGTTGGTGCCTCCCAAGGCAAAACACACACATCTAAAGACCACTTTGATCCACTTTTCTCTCCTCATCCATAAATAACACATCTATGGACGTTCCTCATTCCATGTAGGGTAAATCCACCTGCAATGAATCCATTAGCAAAAAACTCTGGCAATAATTGCATACGAGAATAAGCAGACTGTAAAAAGCATCCAGTACGAGGATGTCCTTGGGACAAGCTGTCATTTAAAATTCACGTTCTTGTCCGTTGTGTTTGTCTGTTGTTCCTGTCCGGCGCTGAAGTATCAGGGCTGTCTTACCTCCTCATTCAGATGACGGTTTTAAAGTAATCTTGATTACAGAATTCCATAATGTAGACCAAAATGGAGGCACCATTATAATTTCTGTCTCCCATTTTGTCAAATGTAAAGAGCTTCAGGCTAGCCAGGTGTCTTGTGAACACACTTCCTAGCTCATATGAACTTAGCCCATCAGCAGTACAAAGTGGAAATGCATGTCAGCCACAGAGAAGGTGACAGAAATGGAGCTCTTGAGGCGCACTGAATCACAGAAATCAGGTCTGGGAAGAAAACAGAGCCCCTCTTGATCCAGTGACAATGGAAGTGATTACCAGACATCTCATAAACAAATGCAATTCAAAGGCAAGTCCTCTAAAGCTTCCTCCAAAAAAAAAAAAAAAAAAAAGTTACTGGGAAAATGCATTTCCTTTGTGGTGTCTCCAGCCTGTTTCTTGGCTCAGGCTTGTAAATTGCTCTCACTGGTTTTCAGAAACGTCCTGGTTCTTTTCACTCCACTGTTCTCAGCCTACGCGAATCACTTCCATATGACAAGGATCTGTGGGGCTGTAGAGAGCTCAGTGAAATCAAGAGCCTTGATGCCGATGGCAGCTGCAGGCTCCAGCTCCTTCCCATTATCGTGATCGACTGTCTGTGGCTGTGTTCATTTTGGTTCAAAATCTACACGATGTTATTCTGAACTCACAGGCCAAAAGCAGCAACACGAAATAAATCCTCAAGTCCAGATGTGCTGACGTGAACAGTCTCCTTGTTTCAGGCGTTAGAGGGTCTCTACTGAGATGCTATGGCTCTGAATATTTTGTATTACTTTAAGGATTTAATAGTTTCTGGGTGCTTCTGGTTTTAAAAATCAGAAGGGTAGCCCAAGCCTAGTACACTCCAGTATCTAGACCCCATAGATGTTCAAAAAACACATTTTTGAGTGAATGAATGGTTATTAAAATTATTAAAATTCAAAGTAGCTTTGTTATGCAAAAGAGGATTCAACACTTTGACTATAGGTTGTGATGCCAATCCCAAATCTACCGGGAATTCTCCTCCCAGTACTAATGACTATTAAACTCCAGACCAAATGGAGGCGTCACGACAGTGTTTCCATCGCTCGCCACGCGGACAGAGCTGCCAGGTGTCCTCCAGTCTTCTGAGCAGCGGCCGTAACTCACAAGATCCATGTTAATTACTTCCTACTAAGATTAGTCCTTGTCCCAGTCCAGTCCTGCTGCTATAACAAAATACCTTAGACTGGGTAACTTAAAAACAACAGAATACAGGCCAGGCACGGTGGCTTACGCCTGTAATCCCAGAACTTTGGGAGGCCAAGGTGGGCAGATCACCTGAGTTCTGGAGTTCGAGACCAGCCTGGCCAATATGATGAAACCCCAGCTCTGCCTAAAAAAGTACAAACATTTGCCAGGTGTGGTGGCGTGCACCTGTATCCCAGCTACTTGGGAGGCTGAGGCAGGAGAATCGCTTGCACCTCAGAGGTGGAGTTTGCAGTGAGCCAAGATCACGCCACTGCACTCCAGCCTGGGTGACAGAGTGAGACCCTGTGTCAAGGAAACAAATAAACAACAACAACAACAACAAAAACAAATAAAACAGAATGTATTGGTCACAGCCGGAGGCTGGGAAGTCTAAGCTCGAGGTGCCAGCAGATTTGGTGTCTGGTGAGGTCCTGTGGCTGATAGTGCCTTCTCTGTGTCCTCATATGGCAAAAGGTGATGCAGGGTAAGTGAGCCCCAAAGTGGGGCTTAGGCCGCAAGAGTCTTCGGCTTCACCCGGGAAAAAATCAAGGGCGAACTGGTAGTAGCGTCAAAGCAAACAGCTTTATTGAAGAGGCGGTGTTGCAGCTCCATACTGCTCTGCAGAGCAGGGTTATCCCACAGGCAGAGTGCTGAGTAGCAGCTCAGGGCAGTTTTACAGTCATATTTATACCTACTTTAATTACATGTAGATTAAGGGGTTGTTTATGCAGAAGTTTCTAGGAAAAGGGCAGTAAGTTCTGGGTCGTGGGGTCACTGCCCCGCAAAGACGCAGCAGCGCCCGAGTGTTGCCGTCACAGCAGTAAACTGACATGGGCAACTGGTGGGCGTGTCTTATGAAAAGCCGCTTCTGCCCCTTCCCTGTTTCATCTAGTCCTCATTTTGGTCCGGTGTCTGAGCCCATCTCCAGAGTCAAGTCCCGCCCCCCACCTCAAAGGGAGGGACAAGTTCCCACTGGTCTCTTTGGCAAGGACACGAATCCCGTTCATGAGGGTGGAGCGCTTGTGACCTGATCACCTCCTAAAGGCTCTATCTCTTAATACTGTAGCACTGAAGATCCCGTTTCCCACATACAGATTTTGGGGGCACACCAACATGCAGACCATCGCACTCCTTAGGAAGCATTATGAATTCTCCTCCCAGTCCTAAGCATATTCTTATTCACTTTGTAGACATGCAAAACAAACAAGTTGGAATGGACTGAATTAAAACATTAAGACTAGAACATGACCCATGAGTCCTCAGCATCACCACTCTCAAGCGACCTTGCACAAAGCACCCCAAGGCGCCACATAAGCTGTCAATTCCGACGGGCAGTAGGCACCGTAGCAGCAGCAAGCACAGCAGGAAGGCTCCCAGCCCCCTCCCCCAGCCCCCGCCCGCCACGCAGTGAGGGGAGGAAGCAAAGCCGAAACAAAACCGAGAGCTGCATCTGTAGCCAGATTCACATCCAATCAATCCATCAGGTTCTATCCTGAGAGTCTCTAGAGTCCAAGGCACACATATATTTACAGAAGACACCACTGGCTGGAGTCAGAAACTCTCTCTCCAAATATGAAAGAAAATGAAACTGACTTCACAAAGGATGGAACCTCCCTTTCTTTTCCAAGACCCACAGCAATGTTGGTGGGAACTCCCTAGTGATCACAGTTACGACTTGGGTGTCTCTATATAAAATGAGAGGGGCCGGAGTTCCACTTTGATGCTTAGGGGATTGGGGGAGAGAGCAGAATTGAAACTGTCAGACACTTCCACCAGGGAGACTCTCTATCAGGAGATAGAGAGTTCACAGAAGAGTTAACTGCCCTGCAATAAACAGGTTTTGGAGTTATTCTTTCGATTACTCTTAAATCTAAAGGTTACACTCTAGGTTCCTTGTAATTAAGCTCCAGAATCTCCAAAATGACCAAAGGAGATGGCCTCAGGGGCTAAAAACACACTTAGGAGTCGGTAGCCTGGGCCCCCAGACATGATACCCGCCTAAGCCTCTTGGAGAGCAGCCACCTGCATGGCCAGGCTGTTTCTGAGGTCATGATGTCTGGGACAAATCACAGATTCTTATACTTTGCTTAATTTTCTTATACATTTTTGACTGACGCTATATGAAATTTACCCAAGCTCCTTGTATAGAAGCAGCCAAACCCAGTGTGGACCTTACCACAGCCACGCATCTCAGGACAACCATTCGGTCAGCCACACACCACATGCCAGCCGTGGTCCCACAAGAGGCTAACACTGTGCCTGTGCTGTAATCCAAAGCATGGCTGTGCTAGAATTTGTGATGACCATGCCTTGAATTTCAGTCTGTACTTTCCAAACAGCCCAAAGTGGAGAAACATGCCTTCTTGTCTCTGCTTGGTCACAACACTAAAACCACACCGTGCTTGCCTCCAGAGTACAAAGTGCTGGCTGATGACAGATACAAAGTGAGCAAAGGACAGATTCTGCTATAAATTACACAGGAATGTGGAGTTCATGTTCAGCTGGGAGACATGGGAGGGACCCGTAGACTCCCGAACAGAGTTCACATTTCTTTAAAATGGAAGAAACCTGTTTCCACTTAAAATGTTGCTGCTATGGGTTCACATGCTATATGATCTTTTTTTTTTTTTTTTAACACGTGGCTATTGGTTTTGAAGAAAGACCCACAGGGACTTTGGAATCTGTGGCACTTCAAGTCACAGCAGGGTTCAGATGGGGAGGCTCCCTGTCCTGGGCAACTCTCCACGTTTCATCTTCCCTTTTCATTTTCCCACCTTGTAAGAGAGCGTGAACGTTTATTTAGGAACAACTTCCTTCATTCTCTAGAGATATGAGTCTGCCTTGTCCTATTACATGAAACAACATGAAATAACCCACCTTCTGTTTCACGCTGACTTGGTTCGAAGGCGGCTCACCCATCAAAGGCATCTGAACTCAGTGATGAAAACACCACCCCTAGAATTCAGGAAAATCAACACCCTTTCTGTGGAAATGCAGCGGATGGTGTTGCTTGAACATACCAGGGGCGTCTGGTTAACCTTGCAGCTCTTCTCCCATTTCCTCGGCGCCCCCTTCCTCCACAAGGTGTGGGGGACGGGGTGGAGGTGACCATGCTCCGCTCAGCCAAGACCCCTTCTGCGAGCTCCTTCAAGTGCTTCTGCTTCTATCAGCCAGCCTCTTTTTCAAAGGCCTGCCCTCGGGCCACTGGGGCCTGCCTGACCTGCAGGCCTGGAGGGAGCCGCTGAAAGGGCCTGGGATTCATTATGTGCCTCCTCCCCACGGCAGCTGTCCCCCAGCGCCACACCGGACTGTGCCTGAGAATGGACTCACCTTTGGCTTTCTTGTCACTCCCTTCCCTGCGGACCACACTCTTAATAAATCACTTGCAGAGAAATCCCCACGTCAAGATCTGCTTCTGGGGACCCCGACTTAAAACGGCAGGTCACCTAGGATCCCTATCATTCATTTTGAGTCTTCTGGAAAACAGCCTCGCTTCTCAACACACATGTGCGTGAACACCGGTATAAGCAGATGCAGAAACGCTTCCCACGGACCCAGAGCACAGACAGGAAGCAACTCTTGCCTCTTCCTCCATCTCTGCAGCAACAGGGGGAAGGCCACCAGACGGGCGGATCTCAGCCTGCCACCTGTCAGCCACGTGCCCTGGGTATGTTTCTTAAGGAGTCTAGGGCTCTGTTTTCCATAGCATTGTTTTTGAAATGGCAGTACTGACCTCACAGTTGTGAGGACTCATGAAATACCCTAAGCCGGTGCCTGGCACCTAGCAGGTGCTCCATGGCCACCCGCTAAATCTCTATCTGCATTCTGATGACGATGCCCCATAGATCAGAAGTTACCCAAAACCCACCGAAGGAGCCACACGGCTCTGCAGGAGGGCTCTTCCCCTGCTGCTGTCTGCCAGCACCTGCGGATTCTGTGCACTTTCAGGGACAGGAACCAGATGCTCTCATAACTGAATGAAAAAAATGGCCCCTCACCAAGAAAAAAGGCCCTTGACGGACTTTACCGAGGCTCTATGAGCCATCAAGTACAACAGCTGTGTAGTTCCAGGGACTGTTTCCACCCAGCGATTAAGCAGCGGGAGATATTTTATTATCCTTTCCCCTCTGTTGAATGTGTGGTTCACCTTCTGCCGGGATTGTCAGCCTTGATTATCAATCTCCACATAAAAAATATCAGAATGTCCCATTCTTGTTCCTCTTCCCGGGGTCTGTGTTGCTCGTTACTGTCGGAATCACACACTCATTAGCCGAGCGAACTGGAACCTCCTCTCCCAGGAGCCGGCAGATGAAATGGGGGGAGGAGAAGGAAGCCATGGTGGGCCACATCAGAAAATTCTACGATCACAGCAGATAGAATGCCAGCAACAGAGAAAGAGACTCTCTTATGCAGTTGTGGCTGAGGTACCGACAGCTTGGGAAAAAGTCAGTATTTTTTTTAAAATGTACTCTTCCTTTTTTTTTTTAAACAAAGAAAACCTGGTGGCCATTTCCTTTGGGAGCTGTCAGGCTTCCCGCATCTTCAATTCCAAATGTGAATTTCACACTCGGCCCCTTCCTGGTGATCAGCCGTGGACGGGGTGTGCCACGTCTGCCTGCTCCACACCCCTGTTAATTACGGTGGTAGACACCGGCTGCACTGCTCTCCAGGTTGCAGGCACACAGATGGCTGGCGTTCACAATCCCACAGCAGTACTTCGGAATTCCACAGGAAGCCAGGGAGGGAACGCCAGGCCATCACCTGTCCTTTTTCTGAGCAACTGCACCGATTTGGATTTTATACCTTCCTGTCTTTCCTCCTTTCGGGCATGAAACTATCCAGGTGCTTGGGGAAAATGCCTCGCATCTGCTCTGCTGACATTCCTACCCAGAACAAGAGACACCTAAGGTCATCCACAGCAACTCGCCTGTGAGTCTGCCTCCTAAAAGAGAGGCCCAGGACCTGCTTCCAATCTGGACTTACCCAAGGGGCCTCTAAATCCTCCCACTTTCAGCCAACTTCCAGCTTTTATGGCAGCTGATTTGTTACTTGACAAAAATGCTCAGAATAAGGCCACTTTTAAAAATGATGTAGAAAAGCCTACTGCAGATTGGTCGGGTGTAGTGGCTCACACCTGTAATCCCAGCACTTTGGGAGGCCGAGGTGGGTGGATCACCAGAGGTTGGGAGTTCGAGACCAGCCTGACCAACATGGAGAGACTCCGTCTTTACTAAAAATACAAAACTATCCAGGCACGGTGGTGCATGCCTGTAATCCCAGCAACTCAGAAGGCAGAGGCAGGAGAATCGCTTGAACCTGGGAGGTGGAGGTTGGGGTGAACTGAGATCATGCCACTGCACTCCAGCCTGGGCAACAAAAGGGAAACTCTGTCTCAATAAATAAATAAATGACTATTGTAGAAACCGACTAGAACAGCTAGTCTATTGGACAGGAGTCCTGTGGCATTTAGCTGAGAATTCCATCTCTTTCTGTGCAAGAGAGGCAGGCTGTGACCCTCCATGGAACCAGGAGCTGCGGATTTGCTTCCAAACACTCCTGGCTTCACCTAATAGCTTCCAATCAGCCTGCCATCTGTGGATTAATGTGGACGTGCAGATTGATGTTCTCAGTCAGTACTGTCCTAGGATGTGGAATACAGCTTGTTTTGTGGTTCCCTAAGGCTTCTTCCCAGTCTTAAGAGATAGTTCCAAGACTTAATGAATGATCTATCCACGTGCCAAATGAGCGACTCCGATTCCACACTAGACCTCGTCAGCCTGACTTGGGAGATCTTCCAAATGCCTGTTCTCCAATGGGAATCTCTCTACCCACTTAACGGTCTTTGCTTCCCTTTTATATTTATAAGATGAACTTGTCAGAACTTTGCTGAAAATTCTAGGTTCAAAGAAATGTTCACTCTGTCCGAGGGTAAGATGGTACCTTTCCCTTTGTTTCACTATTCTTCCCGATGATGTCCACTGTATTTTGTTATTCCTGGTGGTCTTAGGCTGAATCTTCTGGCAGCAAAGTCCTTAAATCCCCTGCCCCAATTATAAACAGCTTCTCCACGTCTATCATCTCATAAAAATAATTTGAATCATTTTACCCAAAATGTTTCTCCTTGCTCGCATTAAAGCTCCTCTGCTCGTTTCTCTCCCTCTTTATTCTACTTTGGTGATTTTTTTATTACCTACAATAATTTAGATTTGTGTACCAATTTGGAGATTTCCCACGGTACTATCTTATCCTGAGCGCTTGGGAAAAAATAAAAAAGTTAAATGAGGCTAATCCAATATCCTTTCATAGGGTTCCTGTTATTAACTCTTTTCCTTCCAGAGGAAAATGACCATTTATCCCAACTCTATTTACTTTTTAAGACAATTCTCACCCCATCTCAAAACGTTTTCTCGAATCCCAACGAAAGTCATTTATTACCTTTCTTTTCTTTTTCTGAGACAGGGTCTTGCTCCTTCGTCCAGGCTCAAGGGCAGTGGTGCGATCGTGGTCATGGCAGCCTCAGCCTCCTGGGCTCAATCAGTCCTCCCATCTCAGCCTCCAGAGTAGCTAGGACTAGGACTACAGGCACATGCGACTACGTCTGGCTAATTTTTTGTTTTTTGTAGAGACAGGTTTCGCTGTGCTGCCCAGGCTGGTCTCCAATTCCCAGACTCCAGTGATCCTCCCGCCTAGGCCTCCCTAAGTTCTGGGATGATAGCTGTGCACCACCACTCCTTGCCATCATTTATTGGCTTTAGTGAAATGCAACTGACATACAATAAACTGCACACTTCGATGAGTTTTGTCACATGTATCCACCTGTGAAGCCATCACGGTCAAGATCATAAACAAATCCATTATCCCCAGATATTTCCTCACACCCCTTTGTAATCAGCTCCTCCCTCCCACCCTTATTTCCCATCAACCACTAATAGGCTTCCTGTCACCAGATTCATTTCTATTGTCTATCCTGCACTGAGAGGAAATCATAGCACATGTAGCCTTCTGCTCGTAGAGGTGAGATCTGGTTTCTTTCACTTAACAGCGTTATTTGAGATTTAACCATGTTGTGGGTAGCAATAGTTGGAGCATTCTAAAGACTATTTCACTGGATGGATATCCATATTTTGCCTATTCGTGTATCAGTTGGTGGCTATTTGGCTAGTTTTCATTTTGGGGGCTTTAATAACACTGCCATGAACATTCATGTGCAAGTATGTATGTGAACACCAGCCTTCATTTCATTTTTCTTTGGTATATACCTAGGAGTGAAAGGGCTGGGTGGTATAATAGTGTAAACTCAATTCCAACGCTTCTGGCATGACTTTTTTTTTTTTCCCGAAATGGAGTCTCACCCTGTCGTCCAGGCTGGAGTGCAATGGCATGATCTCAGCTCACTGCAACCTTTGCCTCCCAGGTTCAAGCAAGTCTTCTGCCTCAGCCTCCCAAGTAGCTAGAATTACAGGCACCCGTCACCATGCCTGGCTAATTTTTTGTATCTTTAGAAGAGATGGGGTTTCACCATATTGGCCAAGCTGGTCTCAAACTCCTGACCTTATGATCCGCCCCCCTCGGCCTCCCAAAGTGCTGGGATTACAGTTTTGAGCCACTGCACCCGGTCGTGGTATGACATTTTTAAGGTTCTGTAAAAATCAAAATAATGTATATCCTTTCTCCTTTATGCATTTTCTCAAAGGAAGTAAATGTAGTTCTCAAAGAACAAGATGAAGAAGTAAAACATATGGTGACTTGAAGCTGTGTCTGTACTTCCTTACAACTTCCTTCGTCCTCCAGGACTGCTCACTCTTAACCTCTGTAAAGTGGCACACAGCAGCTGCATATGGCCCAGGTGAAAAGCAATCCCTTGGGGACAGAAGGAAACATAATTTCCCCGCTCTTGGGAGCTCCATGGTATACAGGTGCTAAAACATTTAAGAGGCTAAACAAATTCATCCACCAGCCCAGCTGGGGTGTATTATTTGAGTACAGGAAGGATTTATGGCTCAGAACATAGTGGAAAGTAAAGAAGACTTTCCTATGCTTTATCTTCTGATGCTGTTAGACTTGTTTAAAATGTACGTAAAATTAGAAACAATAAAACAAGGGAGAGGAGAGAAGAGAGTAACGAGAGAGAAAAGTTCGAGAAAAAAAAATGGAACTAAATTCTTAGATTCTATGTTTCAGGCAAGTCACTTCCTTATCTTGAAGAAACTTAAAAGTCACGAGGTGAATCGCTGTGTGGATTTCGTGGCTGTGGTGGAGATCGTGTTTGCGTTGTCACCCTCCATGCCTCTTTTGTGAAGGGGCCATCACAGAATTAACGACATGTAATTTTGAAGCTCCAGGTACATAGGAAATAGTCTTGTTATTTTTAATTTATGAGCTCCTATAGCAATAGACTTAAGTTAGGACTTTCCCCCCTGCATGTGTAAAGAAATACTAGTGATGTTTCAATTTACTGCAGCTTGAATAACACTTCGCTTCCCTCCTCCCATTCCCCAACCACACATGATCTGGGCTCCATAAATCAACGTTCCTTAAATGCCCGGTGTAAAGGAAATACAGAACATACAAAGTGATAAATCCACTGCAGATCTTTCATACTGTGGTTGGCAATCAGGACCACAGGAGAAGCGTAAAGATTAATGGAATATATTTTTATTTTCCTCTATCTTTAGTGGGAAAGCTAAAACTGAATGCTCAGGATCCTAAGTAATAAATGATATGGAATTCTCTGATTTATCCAAAAGACACAGGGTTTACATTCAACACATTAACAGGTGGGAACACTGAGGAACAAAGGATGGAAGACAGGAGCTCAGCAGAGGAAGAGAGCGGGTGTGCGCCGCCGAGTCTGCCGGTGCAACACCTCAGTCGCCTGAATGGTAACAAATACGTTCCAGGGCCAGAGCGGTGCTGCACGCCCATAATCACAGCACCTTGGGAGGACTTGAGGTCAGGAGTTTGAGACCAGCCTGGGCAACATGGCAATACCTCATCTCTATGAAAATCACAAAAATTAGCCAGGCTTGGTGGTACATGCCTGTAGTCCCAGCTACTCAGGAGGCTAAGGCAAGAGAATCACTTGAACCCAGGAGGTGGAAGCTGCAGTGAACTGAGACGGCGCAACTGCACTCCAGCCTGGGAAACAGAGTAAGACTCTCTCTCTCCTCTCTCTCTCTCTCTTTCTCTCTCTGGAGACTGAGGAAGAACTTCAGAACCTCAGCTGGTCTCAATGTGCACTTGATAAATTGCACTAAATACAAACTGTTTTCATGTTAAACTTGTGCTGATTCTTGAGGTGGTGAATTTTACATGTCAACTTGGCCAGGCATGATGTCCACTTGTTTGGTCAAATACTAGTCTAGATGTTGTTTTGATGGTATTTACTAGATGATATTAACACTTAAAGTCAGTAGACTCTGAGAAAAGCAGATTACCCTCCACTAATGTGGGTGGGCCTCATCCGATCGGTTAAGGGCCCCAAGACTGCCCCTGGACTCAAGTCTGCAACGTCACCGCCTGCTGGAGTTTCTGGCCATGCTGAGTTTGGATGTGCCAACCCCCACGACCGCATGAGTGAGCTCTTCGGCTTGCACATCATAGAGGGGAAGATGGTGGACAGTACTTTTCTCAGCCTGTTCACAAAATGTCTACATTCCAGATCCAAACTGCCCTTTCCACTCCACTGCTGACAACTGGGGGGCTATGTTGGTACTTGGGGGTTCATTACTCAGCATCAAGCAGACTTGATGCAAAGAGTGTTTTGTTGGCAGAATCTCCCAACTGAGAGTTTAGAATTCAGTGTACAGAGAAAATAAAGAGGCCGGGCGTGGTGGCTCACACCTGTAATCCCAGCACTTTGGGAGGCCAAGGCGGGGGGATCACCTGAGGTCAGGAGTTCGAGACCAGCCTGGCCCATATGGTGAAACCCTGTCTCTACTAAAAGTACAAAAATTAGCTGGGCATGGTGGCACGTGCCTGTAGTCCCAGCTACTCAGGAGACTGAGGCAGGAGAATCGCTTGAACCTGCGGGGGGCAGAGGTTGCAGTGAGCCGAGATCATGCCACTTCATTCCACCCTGGGCAACAGAGCAAAACTCCATCAGAGAGAGAGAGAGAGACAGAGACAGAGACAGAGAGAGAGAGTGCGTGAGAAGAAAGAAAATAGAAAACCAAACACCGCATGTTCTCACTCATAAGTGGGTGTTGAATAATGAGAACACATGGACATAGGGAGGGGAACATCACACACTGGGGTCTGTTGGGGGTTGGGGGGCTAGGGGAGGGATAGCAGAGGGTGGCGGGATGGGGAGGGATAACATTAGGAGAAATACCTAATGTAGATGATGGGGGGATGGAGGCAGCAAACCATCATGGCATGTGTGTACCTATGTAACAATCCTGCAAGATCTGCACATGCACCCCAGAACTTAAAGTAAAATTTAAAAAAAAAGAAAGAAAGAAAAAAGAAAAGAAAGAAACTCAGCAAGCTATTTAGAATAAAACTCCTTTCTTTTTGTCAGTCCAGCAGGGCAGCCAGTCCCATGATAGGACAGTGAGCGACAGCATGGAAGTTCAGGACAGAGAAATTCCTGAAGCCATCCAGTATTACTGGCTGTATCAGGCCCTGCTCAGTACCTAATACAATACTTGGCATACAGCATGCAGCATGAGCTCACCAAATGCTTGTTGGATGGATGAGTGGGTAGGTGGACAGATGAGTAGATGGGGAGATGGGGAGATGGGGAGATGGATAGATAGATGGATGGATGGATGGACGGATGGGTGGAGGGATGGATGGATGGATGGATGGAGGGATGGATGGGTCCGATGATCGATGGCTTGATCGATAGAACGCACGATGGATGTATGGATGGATGGATGGATGGATGGAGGGATGGATGGGTGAATGGATGGATGGATGGAT
>CAUYQU010067584.1:0-59376 GCA_963574635.1 Cheracebus regulus | reverse complement strand
TTTGCCCACTTTTGAATGGGCTTGTTTGTTTTTTTCTTGTAGATCTGTTTTAGTTCTTTGTAAATTCTGGATATTAGCCCTTTGTCAGATGGGTAGACTGCAAAAATTTTTTCCCATTCTATTGGTTGTCGATTCACTCTGTACTGCTCTAATCCCTAAAGCAGGTTATGATGATTTCTAAGGGGCGCTACTCATCAGTGGCATAAACATTTATTTATTTGGCTTAAGAGGGAACACTTTTTGCCATGACTTTCTTTGAAAAGGGATTACTTACTTTTCAGTCACAATTTAGAGAAGCCAATCTGAGATGCAAAGTGCCTAAACGGATTAACTGGTATGAGAGATGCCCTTTGTTAGTGACCCATCAGTCTCAACTAATTACTTTATGTTGTTGTTGTTTTCTGAGACAACGTCTCATTCTTTAGCTCAGCCTGGAGTGCAGTGACCTGATCGATCTCAGCTTACTGCAACCTCTACCTCCTAGGTTCAAATGATTCTCATGTCTCAGCCTTCAAAGTTGCTGGGATTACAGGCACATGCCACCATGCCTGGCTAATTTTTATATTTTTAATAGAGATAGGGTTTCACCATATTGGCAAGGCTGGTCTTAAGCTCCTGACCTCAAGTGATCCACCCACTTAGGCCTTTCAATGTTTTGGGACTACAGGCATGAGTCACTGCACCCAGCCTTGTCTCAATGAATTCTTAAGTACCCCAAGTTAATATCCTGATAAGTCTAGTTTAACATAATTAACATAGATAGTTTATTATGAATATATAGCTGTAAGTTCTAGGATGCCCCTTTCTTCAGATAAATAACAGAACAATGGAGAAGGGACAATCAAGGTACTCTTAGGTAGTTTCGCTGTAAAATTTTGTATCTGGTTTGAATGAACTTTGCAAGAAATGTGGAAAAAAATATTCGAATTTTGAAAACTGTAGCCAGTTCATGAAAAGCTTGCATCTTCCCATCCTATCTATGTGGGAAAAGAATATATCAATTTCATTGTTACCTCCTTTTGCTGCTCTTCTACCTGCTCCAGTAATGGGAAGCTAAAACAAAGTGGTGATCCATGGTTGCAGCATTTATCTAGAGAGAAGGTACACAGAAAGGAACAAAATACCCAAGTAAGGATGTAGATCCTGGAAATATAATTACTACAGGATAAACCTAAATAAAATACAAAGAGAGAAAGACAGAGATGGAGGTTGAATCCTGAGGTTCAGTGCTCTGTGAGATCAACCTTTGGAACATATTTGTTTCCAGTGAACGACTCATTCTTTGCATCTTCATAAAGGTAATTATGCCCAGTTAGCTCATGTACAATTTGACCTCTGTGAATTTTAGGATCCAAGTTACTTAACATATTCTAGTCTCTCTTTATTCAAGTGTACACCATAGGAGAGTTTAAAGGTAATATTCGGGTTGAAGTGATCTGCTATAGTACAACCACCACGCATTGAGGATAGACAAAAAAGATGAAGTGGTGGTTTGTCATTCATGGTATTTTAGGGATACATTATTTATGTCAAGGAGCAAAAGTCACAAAGCCACAAAAGAAGAAAATTGGCCTGCTTGCTCCTTAAACCTCCAGCAATGATGAGTAACCAGTGCTCGTCCATCATGGACCCTGTTTCCATACATGAATTTATGGACTTACTGACTTTTCCTACAATTATTTATTAACGATACAGTTAGACACTTAACTGCATTGCTTTCCCTTTGTTTTTTTAACTTCTCAATTTTATGAAGTAATTAGACCCAACACCTTGCTTTGTATATCATAAAAGTGTACTCCCATTATTCAATATCTCTTGTCATTTATTTAATTTTAAATAAAAATCCTGATCTAAAATATCTAACAGGATTTATGTTTCATGCATTCATTCTTTGGTGAGATTTAAATAATGCAAAAGCCTTACATTATTTCTCAGGCCTTTGTCCAAAGGCCTGAGAAGAAGCCTCAGATTTGAGCCAAGGAAAGGAATTCAGCTGTATTGACCTTTATTGCTCTGTTTTTCAAATCTCTCTCTATATATATACACACATGTATATTCATATACATATACACACACACATAAATACATATACGTACATATGTATATATGTGTGTATATACATATGTATACATATATTTACCATTTAAAGTAAAATAGACTCCTTATAAAATTCTGGAAAATAACTGAACTAAAATAAAATAATACAAATTATCTCTAAATCTTTTAATAACAGCCATTTAAGATTTGCATGTATTTCCTAACAGTCTTTTTTGTTTTTGTCCATTGGTATGTGCAAACTTTTATTTCAAAATTAGAATCATATTTTATATCTTGATTCTGTTGTAAATATCCTCCATGCTATCAAACCTTCTTTTAAAACATATGGTAACATCTATTTGGAGTTCAAAAGCAATACCAGTTCAATAAAGAAAACTTGGAGAACTTAAAAATGTATAAAGATAAAAATGAAAATCACCTATTATAATTCAGAAGGTTTACATTTTTGTGAACGTTTTTTCTACCTCTCAAATCTTTGTAGTGGTGGGAAAATATTATATTATAGAGTAGATCATCATTTTGTGTCCAGTTTTTTTATTTGGACATATTTCCAATATTATTTTAATTTTTAAAATCATTGTCATTATATATTTTACATTTATGTTTGCCAAGCTTCTGTTTTAAAATAAATTCCTATAAGGGGACTTACTGAATCAAAAAGTATAAAATTTAAAACTTTTTATTACACTTTGACAAACTGCTCTCCAGAAGGACATGTGAAAGGTGGTACATTAAGTCTTCAGAAGTTTCCTTGGCTTTGGCCTGCCAGAGCTTAAACTTTCTATTTTGTGTGGTTCCTCATAGTATATATTTTTTCTTGTTAATATGGTAACTTTTACATTATCTTGATATTATTATCATTATCCCATATTTATCTCTATCATAAATCTCCTCACCTGTATTTATACTTCTATCTTTCCTTAGTAATTGATACAGAGTTTCCAAAGAGACAGATCTTTTGAAAAATGGCAACTTGAGAAAGATTAAAAGAGAAAGGTAGGAAAAACTAAATGAATGTTTTAAATCAAGTATTCAAGACAACTTCCTTTAAGGCTGCCTGATCACTGGAGGAGAAGGAGAAAGCCCAAAGTTAGTGGTGTGTCTCAAAAACTGTTACTTATAAAACTTTATTTAAAAAAATGAATTTCTTCCTTGAGACAAGGATTATTGCTATTGCATCTTCTATTTGCAGAAATAGATAAGAACATACTTGCTCTTAAGATGGTGATAGTAATTAATGACTGTACTATTTCCAATTAACTTTCATCACTACAGGATGAAAAGTACTATAGGAATTGAATTTTTGAGTACTATAGAAATTGAATAGTGGCATGTCATTTATGATTATTTTAGATTATAAAATATATTTTGCTGGAAAGTACTGTATCGCTTATTTGTAGAAGAACTCTATATACATAAGGAGAAGTGGTAGCGGGCATTGGGAAAGAGATTTGACCTTGATTACACAACGCTTGTGAAATTACAAGTGTTATTATAAGTAACAGTTGTTAATCTGCATAAGTAAAGCTTCGACTAATCTGACCACAGAAAAGACAATAATTGCAATAGAAAATAAAATGCTGGGAAAATAACGTGAAAGCTAGTATATTTTTAAATGCACAAATGTGAAAATAATGAGAAATTCAGTTTTTAAATATTTTTTTTGGTTTCAAAAGGCTTTTATCTAGACCTTGAAATAGTTTAACAAAACCTCTCTGCTATATAAGTAAAAAATATAAAATATTCCACCAGAGATAATCACAAAATACAACTACATTATCATGAAGAAATGAGCATAGTAGAAACCAATAGATGAAATGATGGGCAAGTGAGTGAATTTTTTATTTATGGAAGAATTTAGTTCTGTCTTCTATATTCTTTTTGAATGATAAAGACGTTGATGTATAGTATACTTTCTTTGAAAAATAATTAGAGACTTTTGCTTTCAATACAATTCATGATTCAAGGTTATATTCTGCTTGAGACTGTCTCATTGTAATTTCATCAAATTTCAACAATCTACAGAAGACTGTGTCAATAACTTATAGAGTGAATCAAAAAAGTTTCTAGTTAATACAGTAACAGTTGAATAATGCTTAACATTTTAGAGACAGGTTCTTGCTCTGTCTCCCAGACAAAAGTGCAGTGGCACATTCATAGCTTGCTGCAGTCTCCAGCTCCTGGGACTCAAGTGATCATGACTCAGCCTCCTGAGTAGCTGGGACTACAGGCCAACTATTTCTAGCTATTAAAAAAATGTTTTGGTTTTTTTTTTAGAGATGAGATCTCACTGTGTTGTCCTGGCTGGTCTAAAACTCCTGGCCTCAAACGATCTTCCCATTTCAGTCCCCCAAAATGTTGGGATTACAGGTGTGAGTCACTGTACCTGGCCAGTGCTTAACATTTGTTACTTTATAGCAAGTTGTAAGGTTCTCAGATGCCCTTTTACCAGATCTGTAAATGACTGAAGGTTGACTCTTGGATGTAGCATTACCTTGTATTTCTAAAGTTTCTGTTAAGGATAATGTTTACAGATGTTATTAATTATGATAATTTCCCTACCATATGTATGCATCTCATATAGCAATCTGTGACTTCTGTGGATCTGTACCTTTGTTAAAGAATGTCTTGCCAAATAAATTGATACAATCCATCAAATAGATTTATTAAGTGACAACTACTTAATATTTAATATTTGTTTATGTATTATTACTTAATACTTAGTTGGTATGACCTTGGGCAAATTACTTTAGGATTTAATTTTTTTCTCTGTTAGTATCTATTTCTTTGAATAGTACTATCATAGTTGTCAATCTATGTGAAAGAAATAATTTATGTAAGTATTTAACACAGGCCTGTCACATGGCAAATATGGTCATTGTTATTACTGTTTTTATTACCAAACTTGAGTGATGCTCTCTACCAAAATGTGAAACAGAATGACAGTCACCAATGTCTTTGGGATGGTTCCTACTGTCAAGTGTTTCTTATAAAGAGGGTGAAGGATAAGAGCAATTTTAAAATATGATGTTTGTTATTTTGTTGTTCATCTAAGGACAAAAAGCATATACCAAATTTGCTTAGGTATATAAAAGTTAGTGACAAGCGAGATATACAAACAAAACTCTCTCCAGAGTTCAAAAAGAATGTGAAAAATGTATGAATCTTTGCTCCATGATTTGTGTTTGTTACCTATAACATATCTGTGATCTTTAATTTGCCATTTTTTGAATATAAGGATGCGTCCAATAATACACATTTTTAAAAAACAAAATCAAAGTAAGGATCATAGGTCCAGATCCATTTACTGTTGAATTATTGGGTACCTAATATGCCACGCACTATGTGCCACATTTATATGCCAGCAATAAATGCCATAAGATACACATACATTGTGTATTAAATAATATAAAAGCAAATAAAGTATAGTATTCATCAAGTGTTTATTCAGATAAACTAATGAAGGAATCAGTCAAGAAAGACATAAAATAATTATAATAGAATCCCTCTCATATGCCTGGTAGTTAATCAAAATAGCAATTAAAGTAGGAATTTAAATAATTTTAAAATAGACATTCTATTTTAACTAAAATATCTAAATGTATTTTTATTCGCTTCTATTTTAGTAGAACAATTAAAGTTTTTCTTTAAGCACAGATACACCAGTTGTAAATTTGTGTTTTCTTATTTGCTTAAACCATACATATAATCTACAATTTTCAATTTTAGTTTATTTTAATATGGTTGCAAGGCAGTCTAATTGCAGAGATCATCCATATTTTTTCCCATACTTTTATAATTGTCTTCCTTACATCAAATCAGGCAGTTAAAATAATACTAGTCTTTTCTGAGTGTTTATTAGTATTTACAGGGCATTCTGCTTGTTTCTTATAGGAATAACTATTTTAAAACACTCATCTTTTATTGGTTCATATAATAATTAATCAAATTATGGGAATTACAGTAACAAAAGTGGTGTAAACAGGTTATGGAATAAAAATACCCTTGGCAACTGTACAATTCCACCATCTGTATGTACCTGGGACAGTCTACTAGGTGTATGTACTCACTGTGCTATGAGGAATGTTCAGTTCATCAGGAAGTTATCATTAAGTAGAGATTGGCTAGGAGAACTTCAACTGCCATGCGTTTCTGAGCTATAATGTGCTAGACTCTGCAGCAGGTCATTAAGTTTGGCCTCTTTGAATGAATTCATAGTCTAGTGAAGACGATAGATATGTAAAGTAATAAACTAATTATAATCTCAGTGCTGCAATAGAGAAATGTGTGTTACTGAAATGCCAGCCGTTCTAGTTAGGTCCTGCTGCTTGCTGCACAGAAAACCAATCACTGAGACAATGATTATTGCCAGGGAAGAAAGCTTTCTTGAGTGCTGCAGCTGATGAGATAGGAGATCAGTCTCAAATCCATACTCCTGACTGACTAAAAGCAGGGGTTTATATAGCAGGGAGGAAATGGAACTACATGAGGAAAACAGGAATTAGGGAGGGATAAGGAAGAGGAGTTGATCAACAGGAAGCAGGTGGTCAGTTAGGCAGTCATGATGGGTGAAGGATGTGGCTTCTCTTGGTCCAAATGGTGAACTGGTAAGTTTTAGTTCCTTGATACTACCTAGGAGGCCTAATGGTTGGTTTCCTGAAAAAGGAACTCAGACAAGACAAATGAAACTTTCTCAAGTTTTAAAACCGTGAGAGTCAACTTCTATGTTTATTTAAAAGAAACCATAAACATCGGTTCTATAGGACAGTTGCATCCGTTTCGTAATTATCAGAAATCGTGAAGGAAGGTTTGACTAACTGTGTGGAGATGGGAAGCATTGTGCCTGGTAAAGGACATTTGACCTGAATTCTGTGAGATGAATAAAATTTTGCCAAATTGAAGAGAAAGAAATCTGTTTTAGAGATATGAATTGAAGATTCATAAATTCATGGAGAGATGTAAGAAGAGAAAGGAGCTGTGACATTTGTCCCACTGGAATCTCTAATATACTAGGAAGCCTGTTATAATTACTTTAAGAGAAGCAGACAAGGAGTATTGTGGAAGGACAGAGACATGGAAAAGTTAATTTCAGCCAAGCATGTGGGTGAGTGGGTGGAGCATGTGGCGGATTAGGAAAGGCTTTCTGGAAGAGGTGGCATTTCAGCATTCATCATGCAGTAAACTGTTTCAAGTAGGGTTGGTGGTACTGCAGAGTACAGCCAGCCCCCGATTCTGATGTCTGGAGCAACCGGCTGAGGTTGTTGATGTGGATATACAATCTAGAAAATTTGGCTAGCCTGGTTGGTGGAAATTTTTCCTTAATCACATTCTGTTATAGGAAATGAAGAGGTTGGGGAATTGACTGATTCTGAGTTTCTTCAGTCTAAGAAAAACTTCAAACTCAGACACTGAAAGGTGTGGGAAATCAGTGAGTCAAATAGAGAGAAGAATCTGGCATGTCACAGAAAGTGAGACATTTTTACTGCCCTACTTTGGGTCCCATACGCAGGGTGATTTGTCGAAAGTAGCACATTCCCTGAAGAAGTAGGACACCTGGTAACCCTCATTTTAGTAGGAAGGCCAGATCTAGCTGTAGCCAAGTTAATAAGTATTTCTCCTTTCCTGAAAGTGTGAAAAGATCCCTCAGATCCAGTGTGGACCCTCATTGCTCAGGAAATTTTATTAAATCTAATCATTGAAATCCCAGGAAGTGTAGCAATAGAATAATTAAGGCACTCATCAGTTGCCATAAGCTACTTTATTTTGCTTTAGGATGGTGAAGTGTTCTTCAAGTGCAGATGGCGGAACCCACTTGTGCCGAATAATTAGTAATGATTTCAGTCAATCCTCCACCAATGAATCAAAAATTATTTTGCATCTATCTCATAGTTCTTGGTGTTAAAAAAAATGAGATGAAACAGATACGTTTTTCTTTTTTCTAGTGAAAGTTCCTTGTGGAGACTATAGAGATTCATGAAGAAATTGAATAGGCCATACATCCATTGCACATTAATGCCTATGCTAAAGCCATTTCATAGCAATTCTTAGGATTGATTTATTATCCTTCCAGGCTGTTTTGTAAACAGACAGTGAAGGCAAGGGCCTTGCATCCTTGGCATTTATTTAAGTGTGACTCTTGCTGTCTATCAGAATGACATGGGGGCATGCCCTTGACCTCTTCAAGCCTCAGCTTTGTTATATGCAAAGTGAGTACAAGGATACTCATTCTGTTTACCTCTTGGCATTGCTGTTAAGATAGAACAACAAAGAGTGCTTTGTAAACTGCGAAGCACTGATCAAGCTAAATTTAGTAAGTCGAAATTTTGCATGATACTCATTCTAGACATAATGATACAATTACAATGTCAGAAAATGTGCTGACATGTGGTACCAAGGACATAAACCAGACTTGAAATATTTTATTAATGTTCATATCTCTAACAGTGTGAGACCTACTAGAGCTCTTTCCTAATGGCTTCATATTGGCAAAATATCTGAGTGAGCCATCAAGTTTTTGCTGTGAGTGTATGTTTTACATTGAGTTTAGCCTGATAACTTTAATAGATTTCTGAAAAGACTTGAGGAGATTTCAATGGCAAGTGTTGAAGATGCCACCCAAAGGAAAATGTGGCTCTAGAAAATTGGGGAAAGAAGAGAAGCTCTTAGAGCACCAGTGCTGACACGAAGGCAGAGTCCCAAACATGATGGTGATGCAGTAAACAGACACATTCTAAGCAAAAAAAAAAAAAAGGCAAAATCATGAAGGCCATGGAAACATTAGTCTGGAATGAGATTCGATGAAGTGGCTGCACAACATAGTGAAGCTTAGGACAGGCCAAGGGGGTGAATTGGGTTAAGTGTCCAGTGGGTTCATGGGGGACCCTTTCGAGAAGCACCATTTGCCATGCTTGTAAGTGGATGGATAAGCCTGTATTTATAGACATCCTGTTTAGGACAAAATTTAAATATCATCTTATTATGGTTAAAGGAAGAAAAAATAATATGAGAGACTGAAGAACAAAAGAATTAGAGTCATCTACTTTAGCTAAAACTTCTTAATTGTAACAGAAACTAGTGAGGTATAGAACTGTGTGGCCCATGGATCAGTAGCAAGAAACTTAGAGGTTCATATGATTAAGCAGCACCTCAAAACTGAATCGGAAATTCTCAAGAGAAGATTCAGTAATTCATGTTTTAACAAGCTTCCCAACTGGAGTAAATAACAACAGGGATTTTAGGCATTTCCATTTATTCACTAAAAAATTATTAAAATGGCATCTATTATGAACCAGATGCTATTCTGGAAACTCGAGGTGAAACAGTGACAAAGGTGGACAAAGAGCCTGCCCTCATGGAGTGGACATTCCAGTCTTGAAACAGTAAACAAGTAAGTGGTGCAATGTAAAGTGATGATGAATGCATAAAGACAAGTTAGGCAGGAGATAGAGTGTTTGATACTGTGACTTCAGAAAATGTGGTCACAGAAGGCCTCTCTAGGAGCTGGCATCGAGCTCAGTCTCAGCAAAATGAGGGGCACAGCCATTTTAAAGAGAGAAGTGAGTTTGCTGGGCCAGAAGAAGAATTTAACAGGAACAAGAGCATGGGTGTGGCACCTGGCTGAATTTTTTCCAGCTTCTGAATTCTACTTCTCTCCATGTGTCTGACTCATTCCTCTTTCTCTGCAGATGACAGTCAGCTTTCTCTTCCACAGGAAGGGTACAAACTACTATCAACTGTATGAACACTCTCACTTGGTTCCAGTTTAAAACTCCCAAGATAGAATGCTGCTTTTCCCAAACACTCCTGTGCTCAAAACCCTCCACTAGCTTTGTATTTTATTGAGAGTAAAATCTCCACAAAACCTGGCGTCCTGTTACCTCTCAGATCCATTCTCCTCATCACATACTCTGCTCCAGCTGCCTGGGCCTGCTTCCCTTTTCCTAGTTCCTGTACTCCAAGGTTTCTACTCACCCATAACCTTTGTATTTCTTCTTCCTCCACCTGGAACAATTTTCTCTCAAATATCCACTTACCTCACTCCCTTCTTGTTTTCAGACTGTTACACGATTGGAACTTCTCTACAAGAGATCTTCCTGAAAGCATAGAAAATTGCAGCTCCCATATCCTTCTGTGTACTACTTTTCCCCTCAGCACTTATCAATATCAAATATGCTAGGCATTGCGATGATTTCACTTATTAATTCCCTTTCGCCAGAATTTAAGCTCTATGAAGACATGGATTTTCATCTGTTCTGTTCACTGATTTATCACCAGCTCCTAGAACAATGCATTGCATACAGCAGGTGATTAATAACTATTTGATGAATGAATGGCAAAGAGTACAGGATAATTTTCTATAAAACTTGTGAAATGAATTTGGAGTTTATGGTAGACATTATAAGGCCATAAGAGTTAGTTACAACAGGGTGAAATAAAAACATTTTCAATTGGTGATTGTAAGACACAAGATTTCAGTCTTAGTCTGCAACTGAATGGCCTTGAGGAAGCCACAGAAACTTTGTAGGGCTCTACTTTGTCATCTGTAATAGGGAGAGGAGTGGAGCTGATTGGAGAGGCAGAGAAGACTAAGCAATATCTGCAGATATTGCCAGCTCCCGCTCACACTCTATGATGTCATCTCTAGAGACTAGGACCAGAGTTTTTTAATGTCTATATGGAAATCTACTTTAAAATACTTCAGAAAAAAACAGGTGGTGCATGTGTGTGTAGATACACTTTGAGCTCAGCTCTAGGGCTGTATCTTAAGCACACATTTCAGAAGTAAGACTTAAAGCACTTCAAATATTTTTATTATAATCAATATGCATTTGCTGTTTATTGCTGCATGGCATATTACCAGAAACATAGTGGCTTAAAACAATGTATATTTATTATCTCAGTTTCCATGAATTAGAAGACCATGCAGTGTTTAACTGGGCTCTCTGCTCAGAGTCTCACAAGCCTCCAGTCAAGGTATTGGCCAAGGCTGGGATCTTAATCTGATGCTTGGGGTCCTCTTCAAAACTCATGTGGTTTTTGGCAGAATTCACTTTCTCAAATCCGTAGACTTCATGGTGGCTTGCTTGTTCAAAGCCAATTGGAGAATCTCTGAGTTTGTTCTTTCAGTGAATCCCTGGATCCTCTTTTTTAATGAGTTACCTGATTAAGCCAGGCTCACTCAGGATAAACTCTGTATAGATTAACTTAAAGTCAAATGATTAGGGACCTTAATTACATCTGCACACTTTCTTCACTTTCACCATATAAAATAGTCCAGTCTCAGGAGTGATATCCCCTCACCTTTGCCATATTCTATTGATTAGAAGCAAGTTACATGTATTATTCCCACTCAAGAGAAGGAAATTATATACCTGGTCATGGTTCATGGGGGTCATCTTAGAATTCTACCTATTGCCTAAGAGAGGACATGGTAATTATTATAAGACATATATGAAATAAGTTTCCATTCTGGAAATAAAGAGTATTTAGATTATTTAGTTGACATGAGAGCTTTTATAAGCTCCACTGCTCCTGCATTAAGGACATATGGAATCTGCTAGCCCAGCTGCTCAACACCTTTGAGGCAGTTAGTACACGTAGTCAAAGCATCATTGGTCCTTATTTCCAATTTCATGAGGGCCTCCACTGGCTAACTGACTGTATGGTTGCCTGGTCCAGTTGTCAGTTGGTTGCATCTGCTGCAGTGTGATCGTTCCTTTTCCTTTGTTCCTTTTCCTTTTCCCTTTCCCTATTCTTTTTCTTCTTTACTTTTTTTTTCAGAACTTGACGGAAATGTGTGAACATTTCTTATGAGACAAATGTCAGAGTAACAGGCAACAGAGAGTGAGACCTCCCCAGGTTTACAATGTCTGTTTTGTGCCTGTTTGTAAAGAAATGTGGAAAGTTCAGCAGAATTTAGTCTGAGACTCGCTTTCATAGAACAGAACATTTGGTAGTGAAATTGCAGGCGAACATATCATAGCTACTTGTCTGTCTCTCATCCCAGGCAATGATGATTATTTACCAAACTATTGAAAAGCAAAATTGGCTTAGGTTATTAGCTAACCTAAGAAATAAACCATTGAGGTACAATGTAAATGGTACGTTGTTAGATGCTGAAGGTTGCCCAGAAATACTAAACTGCTATGTTATAGGTTAAATCATGAAGCTGTGTTGCAATCAGTGAAACTTAAAAGAAGAATGACAAAGATGTTGGAAAAAAATATATTCTGAAAGAAAATTTTAGGTGTGAGAGTCTACCTCTATTCAGCATTCTAAATATGCTGTTGAAAAAGCGTACAAACCTATAACTTTTTTTGAGACAGTCTTGCTCTGTTACGCAGGCTGGAGTGACGTGGTGCTATCTCAGCTCACTGCAGCCTCTGCCTCATAGTTCAAGCAATTCTCCCACCTCAGCCTCTGAGTAGTTGGGACTACAGGTGTGCACTACCACAGCCAGCTAATTTTTGTATTTTTTATAAAGGCAGGGTTTCCCTCGTGTTGCCTGGGCTGATCTTGAACTTCTCAGCTCAAGCGATCTGCTCACCTTGACCTTCCAAAGAGCTGGGATTACAGGCGTGAGCCACCCCACCCAGCCTAAGCATATAACTTGATATAGTTGTTGAATGATTCACTTGCTTCAGTTTCTTTGAGAGTGGATCTTAACTCATCTAAAATCCATGATTAGGGACCTTACTTACATCTGCCTTTTAAGAGAATAATTGACTAGAACATTCTTAGCCAATTTTTCTTAATTCTATCTGTGATAATGATCCTGGAGTCATACACATGTAAGTTTATTGAGGACATTATAGTATTTGATACCATGTTGAAAATAAAACAGGAAATTCTTCTAATAAAACTATCCAATTAAAATGTTTATTTTAAAAATGAGCTGCATTTTGCTAATTGAATATATTGTAAATAAGTTTATTAGGAAAATTCACCCTGCTCCAGACTCCACTGGCTTAAAATTCCCTAGTTGGATTAAAAATAAACCAAAGAAACCAACAGGAAGGTAAATATTATATTTTGAGTCAGTTCTGTCTTGAATTCATCAAAGCCAAAGGTACTAATATCTGTATGCTGTTCTTAGGATTTCTGTTTTTTGTTTGTTGTATTTTGTGGTTTTTAATTAACTGATTGAGCATTCCTTCCACCTCTAAATTTCTTTGAAATATCAAGTGTGTCTTGTGACCACCATCAGCTGCAAACACAGCATCAATTAACTTACCAAAACAGAGTCTTTGGTGATTAATCCATAATGACAAGGCTGTTCTCCCAACTGATTAAATTCATTATTAAGCAGCCAGAGGTAGAGAGCGCTCCATGGAAGATTTATTACTCTGGAATTACCGTTTTAGTTTATACTGATGAAGCTAGGTCTGGTAAATAAGGAAGATGAAAATATAAGGGGCTTCTTTTTAAAGGATAATCATGAACACTTTTAAAAATGGCTAGTCTGTATTTTCAGTGCTTCAACTCTTAAAAAAAATTCCCTAAACATATGTCATCTTTGATCATTCACAAAGCAGTTGAAATGGTTTATTATACCATATGGGATCAGTCTCTAGAAGAATCTTGTATGTACCAGGCTGGATAAAGTTATTGTTCTTATTCTCTCTGCCACCGTCACTTTGGGTCACTTTTTCACCAGCATGCTGGATTTGGGTAATAACATACTGAATGGTTTCTTTACCTAGTTCTTTCCTTTACAAGCCTATTCAGGGCCAGATTAATTTCCTTTGCTGTAATCAAGTCACCCCTATGCAAAAGTTACAGTATATAATTCCACATACACACACACACACACACACACGTGCACACACACACACACACCCTTGAATAGCCTTAAGCCCTTTCCATATATAAATTCTTTTCATTTGTTCCATCTTTTCCTTTTTTAAAATTTTGTTTTTGTTTTTAATATAAATATAGAGACAGGGTCTCCCCATATTGCCTGGGCTGGTCTGTAACTACTGGGCTCAAGGAATATTCCTGCCTTGGCCTTCCAGGTGATGTGGTGATTATAGACATGAGCCACTGTACCTGGCCTCGTTCCATCTTTTCTTTAAAGTTTTCCTATTCACTTGAACACAAAGTGACTTCCCTCTTCACATGAGCTGTATGACTTTTGGCTCTAAAGAACTCTTTCTGTAACTTAACGTTTTGTTCCTGGATGTGTGGTTTTAATCCTCAGTGGATTTGTGGGTGACCTGAGGGTGGAAAAGTCCAAACTTTACTTCACTGTAACCTGTGTTTCACACTGGATCAGGCAAGGAAGGTATCTGATACCTCTTCTCAGATTTCTTGAGAAGAGTACATTAATTTATTTGCTCTGTCCAGCTGCCTTTCAGTCTATTTTATGCACACTCAGAAGATACCTGAAAGAGAACACCTAAACCTATTGTTTTAGGAGCACTGTCAGGGACTATGGAGAACAAATGGCAAAATATGGGGGAATGGAGGGTGGAGATACATACAGTGAAATCCGGTACTCTTATGCCATACGCCCTATGAAGCCTTACACGAATGTTTTGTTTACCTACTGTTTGTTTGTAGGAAGGAAAAAGTGGTAATTCTGAGCCTCAAATCTGACTGTGCTATTTGGTTAACTTAAGTTCTCTCAGACTTCATTTCCTTATCTGTGCATTAGATAATTTAGTACTATTCCATTGGATTTGTCAGCAGGCTAAATAGGGTTATGTAAGTAAAAAACACTTGAGAAATGCCTAGCTTAAAATAGATACTCAAGAGATCTTAGTCCCCAACTCCCACAACTGTAAATTAGTCTTGGGGTCATTTTAGGGGGAAGGGGAAGGAGAGTGACTGTAACTTTTTATTTAAGACATTATTCATAGCAGCATTAAATTATAGGCTGTAAATTTTGAACTTAGGAGATTTAATCACAACTGTGATGATCTATTTTTGAAGAGTCATGGTTCTGCTGAGATTGACCCTGGCAGAGGCCCTGTGGGTGGAAAGTAGGTGTAAATCATTCAAGACAGCTTTGTGTATTAGTAAAGAGATAGAATCTCATATCCAGAGAGAAATTTAATTTTGCAATTGATGTTCACCCTTTTATAAGCCACTTTTAATATTCAACACAAGACCCAATAAGAACAGCCTTTTAAAGAGAGGTCCTTCAAGGCAAAAAATAATAATTTTGATGATGATAAACACTTTAACATTTCTGAACTTCTTTCTTCAATTTATAGTTAGGGACATAGTTTGATTTTTTCCCCCTGAGTTGGTTGGGTAGGTTTTGATGGAGATTGTAAGGCTGATGTTGGTATTTTGAAAGAATTTCTTTTTTTCCTTTGTATTCCCACAACACCTCTCTTGATACACCATCAGGGATTTTCCTTCCATTCATTCACTAGAGGAGTGAGGCCATTTGCTATCCCTTCCTATGAAGATCAAAACCAGAGCTAATGACTTTCCACTGTTACACCAGAGACATGAAAGTAACTACAAAATACCATCCTATAAACCATGGCTTATTAACTACAGGGGGAGGAAGTATCTTCCTTCCGCAAGATTCCCTAGAACCCGGACTTAGTCTGGAAGTGTCTTCAGCATAGAAAGAATGCAGGAAAATGTAATTTCCAAGAATAGTTGAATACTTTCAAGAAACAGTCTTCCAAGCCTAAAGACCAAAAGAGGTAGAGAGAGGAGAAGAAAAGGCGGAAGTCAGCCACAAGAAAAGTTTATATCTCTTGCCTTCATGAGGGCGGTCAGGCCCATAGAATATGGAATCCAGCTGTTTTTGATGTTTGCCATAGCAGTGTTATCTGTGAAGAAAAATCCTCAGCATGACAAAACAGTGAGATTTCCTAAAGGAAGAGGAGTCTGTGGCTTCCACTTAAAATGGAAAGTGTTACATGTACATGTATAAAGTTGATTAATGCTTCTTATTTGTAAATTTTGCCAAGGTTAACAGATCTCTGTGGTAGAACACATACACAAATTTAAGACACACAGCATCTGGTTGTTGTTTTTTCTTTTTCTCTCCTCTTCTTTTTCTTCCCCTTAGGATTTCTGTGACCATATATAGCCGTGGCATCAGTTTACATTCTGTAGGACTGAAGTTTTCTGTTTAGATTCATAGAGGAAAGTCTGGGGTTGAATGTGATTATTATAAATATTTCTTGATTTCTGGTAGCAAGCTATCTAATCTCTCCTGCATTAAGAGGGGTTTATCATAATTTTTGTCTTTTCAAATGACTTGGCCTTTGCAGCTGTGCCTTGGAAAAGCATTTCATTTGCTCCAAAGAGAATAAACAATGCTTATAAATTAAGACATGGGTAGGATATTATATCCCAATTCCATGTGTGAATGTAGTCCTGCTTCTTGGTCTCAGGGTCTGGCCCTGGAGAGCAACTGGGGACCTGGTTCTGTTGTAAAAATGTGTTTTTGGCTCCAGGGCCGCTGCCACAGCAACAAGAATCAGTGATGTCACAGGCTCAGAATCTGCCTGCCAGAGAACAGGTTTCCAGAGAATATGATCAACTCTGTCTGCTGGGAGACAGTTTTGCATATCCCATCTCAAAGACATACAGTTTAAACTTTTGTTCTTTCTTGTTCCCTCCTTAAACATATGTGTCTCTGTCCTATCCCCAAAATCAGATAAAATCTCATAATAATAGCAAGAGCTAGGATTTATTGAGCATTCACTATGTGCAAGTTGACTATGTTTTGTGCTTTATCTTCATTATCCTATTAAGTCCTCACAAAAATTCCAAGAGGGAGAAGATATTATTATCTTCTGTGTTTTAAGAATGAGGACCCTGAACCTTGGTAACATCATAGTCAAGATTTGCTAGACGTCAAAGCCTGTGTTCAACACTAAAAACTACTGATTTCCCCCATCAGATCCATGAGAGTCAACACGACTGTGCCTTGCCTCTGTCTAGCACCCTTTTCTCCCCCTTCTTTTTCTTACCTAAAGTCTACCCTATTTCTGAAGCTGTAATGTATAGTTGAAAGACCGTACACTTGAAAGACCACAATGAAGGAATTTAATTTGAAAAATTTTCTTCTACTTTATCAAAATCTCAACCCCTACACCTAAAGGAAAATGTGAGCCTGTACTAAATCCAGACTTTCATGTGAAGACCTGAAATGAATGCGTACAGGAATAATTCCAGGGGCTGGCCCAGGGACCACCAGTATCACACTTAGAAATCCTTTAACCCTAGTTATAATTTTGCCAGAAAAGATCCCTTCCAGTTATTGCCCTCATGTAGCTAACCTTTCTGAAAGTAAGAGAGACAGCCTCTTAGGTCTCCCAAGGTGGTAGGTGGTCCTTATAGCTATGAATGTCTAGGGTGCCTTCAAATAGCAACTAGTGTACTAAGTCATGCTAAATAAAAAGCACTGACCTTGGCATCATGAGCTTTGGGGTTTAGTTTTTCAATGTTTCTAGTTGCTTCATTAACCTTCAATTTCCTTATATGTAAAATGGAAATGATAATAGTAATACAGTGTTAGTAATATTGATATCATAAGTAAGAATACAGGTATAAAAGTGCTTTGTAAATTGGAAAATACTGGAGTTAATATGAGTTTCATGAGACAAGAATACAGTAGAGGCTTTCCTTACTTTCATTGTAATATATTTATTGAATTAGTGTCGTTTGTAAATTTAACATATTTTATAATTCATTATTCAAGTTAAACATACTTTTGGCAACAAGCTGAAATCAGTTGTAAAAGAATAAGATATCTACGAAATACAACTTTTTCCAGGACGTTCTGTTAGATTCAAGGATAGGTTAGCCTGTCAATTAACAAGAGAAAAAGGAAAGTCACTTTAAAACAACACTAGGAAAGTGAGGCCAACAAACAAGTTTGAGGAAAGATGAAGGGGGAAAGAAGAAAGAGGCACCAGAGAGCCTTTGCTATATAAAAAGTTGTGGGGAAGGTGCTGTGGGTGCTACAAGAAAGGTTGGAAATGTAAGTCAATTCCCTAGGGATCTGGTGTCCTGTCTCCTGTTTATTTTATAGAAAAATGTCTGAGCCCTCAGAACTTACCAACTTAGGTTATGGTTCTAGAAGAAATTCTGTAAGGATCATCACTCCTGCCCACACAATGAATGACTCACCAACAAGCATACAGAAATTAGACCTTTTTCCTTAATTTTAACTGGTACTCTGTGTTCAATCTGTTGCCTAGATTATCTAGAACTTATAAATGTGAAGCTATTAAAATGCCATGCAATCTATCCATCTGACAAAGGGCCAATATCCAGAATCTACAAAGAACTTAAACTAATTTACAAGAAAAAAAAATCAAAAAGTGGGTGAAGGATATGAACAGACACTTCTCAAAACAAGACATTTATGCAGCCAACAAGCATGTGAAAACTCATCATTATTGGTCATTAGAGAAATGCAAATGAAAATTACATTGAGATACCATCTCATGCCAGTTAGAATGACGAGCACTGAAAGTCAGGAAACAATAGATATGGAGAGGATGTGGAGAAATAGCAACGCTTTTACACTGTTGGTGGAAGTGTAAATTAGTTTAACGATTGTGGAAAACAGTGTGATGATTCCTCAAGGATCTAAAACTAGAAATACCATTTGACCCAGCAGTCCTATTACTGGATATACACCCAGAGGATTATAAATGATTCCACTATAAAGACACATGCACACATATGTTTATTGCGGCACTATTCACAATAACAAAGAGTGGAACCAACACAAATACCCATCAGTGATAGACTGGATAAAGAAATTGTGGCACATGTATACACCATGGAATACTATGCAGCAATAAAAAGGATGAGTTCATGTCCTTTACAGGGACATGGATGAAGCTGGAAATCATCATTCTCAGCAAACTAAGATAAGAACAGAAAACCAAATAACACATGTTCTCACTCATTACTGGGAGTTGAACATTGAGAACCCATGGACACAGGGAGAGGAACATCACACACTGGGGCCTATCAGAGGGTTGGGGGCTAGAGGAGGGATAGCATTAGGAGAAATACCTGATGTAGATGATGGGTTGATGGGTGCAGCAAACCACCATGGCACGTGTACACCTATGTGACAAATTCTGCACATGTACCATAGAACTTAAAGTATAATAAAAAATTTAAAAAAATAAAATGACATGTCTCCCTATACTGTGTTTGCTAAGACTAACAGAACACATACGATTTGACAGTTATCTCAACTTCTCTCCATCTTCTGTGGTCTTTATTTGATCTTTATCCATACAGAAATATCACAAAGATGTCAAAAACAAAGAATAAATTTCAAGTTATGTCTTTATTGTGTTTAAGCAGTTTTTTGGTCCTTTTTCTTTTCTACATCAGCAGTGGTCATAGGCAATTCTTTTTCATGATACTCAGCCTCAAAATCGGCTGTCAGGCTCAACCACAGATGATTCCTCAATTGGTTCTGGTCAACAGCTCAACAATTTAACTGGAAAGACATTTATAGGATCCACTAAAGAAAATCCAGTTGACATGCCAGAACGTTGCTTCCTGCATACTCCGTGGTATTGGTGCTAACAAGTATTGAAATGGCTGATAGCCATATATGGACAGGGCATTAGAGCTTGCTAATCCACAACCCAATAAGCGTTACTTAAACAACTAAGATTTGATTGGAGTACAGTGAAACATCCCCAGACAACGGGTGGATGGAAAACAAACAGAACTCTTAACATTAGCAATGCTAAATCTATTCACTTTCTTTTAGAGTGGAATTCTTGAAGCTCATGTGTGTTAACAATTAAGAGATTCTTTGCTGACACTTGTTTCCAACTTAATGCTTTATGTATTCACTAATGGTTGTCATATCCCTTAACCTTGAGGTTGCAGACACACTAGAAACAACCAGCTTAGATGATGACAAAGTGAAAGTGATAAGAAATGTAATAATAGTTTGCAAAAATTTTCTTCTAGTCTGTAGGCTGTTTAATCTGTTGATAGTTTATTTTTCTGTGTAGAAGTTCTTTAGTTTAATTAGATCCCATTTGTCAATTTTTGCTTTTGTTGCAATTGCTTTTGGCATCTTTGTCATGATATCTTTGCCCCAGCCTATGTCCTGAATGGTATTGCCTAGGTTGTTTTCCAGAGTTTTTATAGTTTGGGGTTTTACATTTAAGTCTTTAATCCATCTTGAGTTAATTTTTGTGTATAGTGAAAGAAAGGGGTCCATACAAAAAGTGTTAGGGATTTATCCTTAGTATCTTCAACATTTTTATCAATGATTAAAAGAAGCAACAAGATAACTGCTTAATCAGAGCTGAAGATGACAAAAAAGTTGGGAGGAATAGGTAAATGTGCATGATAGATTAAAAATTCAACCTGTTCTCAACAGGCCGAAACACTTGACCTCAACCAAAGGTTTAAGATTCGATGGGGATAAATATAAAGGCATGAATTGAAGTTTTTGAAAAATTCCAGGTGTCCAGTCAGGATATGGAAGACCTGGCATGCTACCAGTTTTTGTGAACAAGATGTGTGTGGGGGGGTGGGGGGGGGGGAGTTGTTGTCTTCAAGCTTCATGTGAGTCAGTGGTGTTATGTGGCTGTGAACAAAGCTAGTGTAATCCTAGACTACATTTTAACAGAAGTGGTGTATTCAGATCCTGAGATGTTATTGTCTCACTACACTTTGTACTGGGTAGACCACAGCTTAAGTATTAGATTCCATTTTGGACCTGCATGTTCGGATGTCATTAATAGTCTAGAGGCATCTAGAAGAGATTGAAAACAATTATGGTGGAGCAGCACACACTGATAACACATGTAAATTTGTCTCACTTGAGACTGGGTTGTCAGTTTTCAAAAGGGCAAGGAAATGACTTACTGTATAGTTTGGTACATTGTGTTTCTTTTGGAAGAAACAGTTCAGAATGACAGTAGTTATTATAAAGGAGAAGAGGAAGAACAAATACAGGTAACTGAATAAGGGAAAAAGGGATGTGTGAGTATCATGGATGCAAGAGCGTGCAGCAAAGGTCAGCGAGGTGTTAGAATATTATAGTAGAGTGGGTTAAAAAGTGCCACTCAGCCAGTGTCAGGGAATTCCAGGTTGGCTAGAGAACGTAGGAAGAAGCAGATTCTGAACTATAGACTCAGTATTTGATATCCAGGAGACAAATGGCAGAACAAGGATGCCATCTGCCTGATTAAGCAAGAGTTAATATGAATTCTTTGCAAAATGAAAGCTTGTCTTTGGGGAGCGGAACACTGGCAGGTTGGGGGTTGGGCTCTTTAGAAAGATATGATTCTTTGGTTTTTGTGAAAAATCCCTGTGAGATTACCTAGAATCTCAGTAATCCATTTTTTTGACAACCACACCTTCAAAATTTTAAAAATCAGATGCTGAAGGTTAATGTCAGGTGGAATTTTAAGATGCTTGCTTTTAATATACCGAACCAAAAACTGAAAAATGAAATTCTGTTCAGAGGATGGTAGATTGATTCAACTTGTTAGTTACTGCCATGGGATTGCTGCTACCATCTCTTTTTTTAATTTCTTGGCAATGACAAAATATCCATAAAATGTAAACTATATTTTCATCAACATTTTCAAATGCCATTTGTGGAAAAAAGAGCACAAAATACTCAGAAATAACATCGTGGGGAGATCGTACATCTGTATGGAACAGAGATAGTAAAGAAGATATTGGAATTAAAGGGACAAAAAGACCAATATTTTCATCTGTGTTTTTCTCCAAACTATCTAAATGACCTTGAGTGAGTTACATAATTCTCTTTAAGCCTGTTGCGTCCTCTGTAAAATGAGGGTAATTGCATCTGCGGAACAGCATATTTGTGAGGACAAAGTTAGAGACAAACATGATAATTAGCATTTATTTCACACCTTATAATTTATAAAGCATTTCTGACATATTATTCCATTTGTTCCTCACGATAGCCTTGTCAGGCAGCTATCATTATTGTTGGTTTTATATTCTTATTTTTCTGGTGAAGTAACTTCTTCCAAGATCACACATTGGCAAAACAGATTCATTTAACATGTACCCCATCAACATTTATTTTGTCACTGCCATGTGTCAGCAGTATTTTAGCAAGCACTAGCAACTATAACATAATAAAATTTAATAATGTTAAAAAGGTAACACTGTTGAGTGCTTACTATATGTGGCTGTAAGTACTCATGTGTATTGGCCCATGTGACGGTGCCCTTATGAAGTGGGGGCTCTTATTATCCCCATTTTACAAATAGGGATTTTGGGATAAAGGAAGCATGTTCATCATTAGTTTTCAGGTAGCTCGTAGTGTACAGAGGAAGAATGAAGCCCTAGTTCTCTGGCTCCAGATTGTTTATTTAATTTTAAAAAGAACTTTTTTTTAAAGACAGGGTCTTGCTCTGTCACCCACGCTAGAGTGCAGTGGTGCCATCGTGGCTCACTGAAGCTTTGAACTCATGGGCTTTATCAATCCTGCCTCAGCCTCCCTAGTCGCTGGGACTACCGGCATGCACCATCACACACACACACACACACACACACACACACACACACGTGATCTTATTTTATTTATATATATATATATATATATATATATATATATATATATATATATATATTAATAGAGATGAGATCTTACTATATTGTCCAGGTTGGTCTTGAACGCCTGGCCTCAAATGATCCTCCTGCTTCAGTTTCCCAAAGTGCTGAGATTGTAGGTGTCAGCTACTACACCTGGCCAAAAAAGCAAGTTTTAGACTCTCAAGTTAAATGCAAATGAATGACTTGTTTGTGTGTGTGTAAATATAGGTATAAACAGGTCATCAACCAAACAGAACCTGACCCATACCTTCTGCATAAGAAGAAATATTTCTGAAGAGAGCTTTCAAATGGGACTTGGAGCCCCCCCACCCCACCCCCAACCTTAGGGATTCTTGAGCAATGCTATTATTTCTAAGAGTACAGAAAATATAGATTATTAGGTGAAAAGTGATATGGGCAGTTAAATATTTCTCTATTATGTGTGAATGCTAAATAGATAATTGTAAACACAGAAATTATTGATTTTATTTTCCACAGGTTATTTAAATGTTTGGATGTATAAAGACATAGCCCTGAAGCAAATGCACAATAAATTAAGTATAAAAATATGATATGTCAATATGTAACTGGTAGAAAGACCACCAAATTATATGGTAGAAAGTCTGAATTCTTGTCCCACTTTCTTATATTTTTTGTTTAGTCATATGTAAAATGTGGGTATAATATCTTTCCTGCCTACCCTGTGGTTTGCAGAGGTTCGAATAAGGTAAAACATTTATATACACTCTAAAAATGGTGATGTACCATAAATAACTCATGGAGAACACGGCCAGCGTGGGCCAGTCCCTGAGAGACATCAGGGTTGGAAGAATACGTGCCATGCAATACAATAATACCATAAAATAACTCAATTCTTTACTTGATTTCTTGATTAGAGAGACGTGTGCCCCAGCAACCAATCTTAAAATCCCTCTTTTTGTCTCCCATCTGTTATCTGCACACACTCCAAAGCTGTTCCCTGTCATTTCTCAAAAGAAAAAAAAAATTAGAAGGAAAAGAAATTGCATCACTTTCCCTTTCTTATCCTCATCAACGTATTCTTTTCTCTCAACTTTCTGCATAAAAATAACTCAAGAAATGGGCTGACAAGTAAGGGCTTTCCTGGAGGGCAGATTCTTCTTTAATGGACAGAGGGAAAGAAAGACTGAAAATGGAGTTAAATTTTTTTCTCATTAAATACTGGTAAATGAATGGAGAGAGTAGTAATAACAGCTGGTACATTTCTCATCTGCCAAACAAAAGTAATCTGTTTATCTGAGGGTGGAAAAATAAAATGGAAAGTATTTTGTGGACATGTGAACAGAACAAAATAATTGCCTAGGGAGAGAACAAAAAATGCTATTCAATTTTATTAGATTTTAAAGTTTTCATAGAAATCTTCTAGTTGCCTTTTGTTTTACTTGCCATATTTTCCAGCTCATTGTATTTACATTTTTAATGACCATAAAGTGTATTGCCCAAAATACACACACACACACACACACACACACACACACACACACACACACACACACACACTTCTCTTAGTGATTGCACAATTCCAGTGAGTTTAAAATGTTTGAGACTTCATGGCTTAAGAGCTATTTTTTTCTAAATCATTTTGTTTCTCTATGTTCCCATCACTTAATTCTTATATTAAGCATTAATAAAATAATACCAACAGATATGTTCTGTTTTAATTATCTACTACTTCTTTTAAAATATCTGGAAAGCGTGCTATACTAAGAGCAAATTCTTATCAGGCAGTTGCATGTTTGTATTATCCTATTGAAAGAAAATAAAAGCTTTTTGATTAAAAACTGGTTATAGTGGCATCAGTACAGAGGTAACATCGTGAAAAAAAAAATCCAGGGTTATTCTAATTAGTCCTTTTTTTAGACCACTTACATTGTGCTTTCATTTTTTTTCTTCCCAAAGTCACAGGCACTCATGTAAATGCTACTAAATAAATAAACAAACAGACAAACAAACCTCCCTTGGAAAATGTCTTGCCTAACTCAACAATCAAATAATGTGACTGTCCAGAGTCACTCAGCCTTAAAGAAATGAATGTTACAATTCAGGGCCCAAATACAAAACTGTATTTGTGGCAGTAGGCACAGTCCTGATAACAGCTGGTTATTAATAACCTAAAAGAAGCGATGTCATTATTACCTACCACAAAAGTGTAAATTTAAAGGAAGTCTTTTGCCCTGATGTGTTTATTTGCCTGCATATTTTAAGAAATATATTGTCTGTGTTATAAATAAATAACTACGGAAAATCTGACATAATGGTAAGGCATGCTTTCTTGAGTTATGGCTTCAGGTTAGCTTGGGATTTAATAATAATGGTAATGTTTGGTTTTAATCATTTACAGTGTGCCAATTTACTTCTCATTGATCATCTCTAATCTTCACAAGTGCTCCACAAGTGAGTTCAGAGACCTGTTGTGTCACTTACTTTCATTTACAGCACATAATTTAGTAGTGGCACAAAATAGCTTTAAGTAAATGTTAGTGTGGCTAGATAAACCATATTGCATGGGGTAGTCTCAAATAACAAAAAATTTCCTTGAGTTCTACGCCACTCTGAGTGTTTCCAGGAAATCCACAGAAGAACAAGTTGAGTTTATAATTATGAGAACACAGAATTTAACTTCTATAAAAGAAATGTAGTTTTTACAGTGTTTTAATTTATACTAAATGTTTGAAGGATGCAACCATCATGTAAATTGAGGAAATATCACACTTTATTTGGCTTATAAATTTACCAAAAATTATTTGCAATTTTGGAATAAATTCTTCCTTTTTTTATTTTGATAGTTGGTAATTGGTCTGCCATATGTTATTCCAACTTTAAATTGAGTTTATCTACCTATAAACCTTTTTAAGTACAATTAAATGTGTGCTGTCATTACTTATGCTAGCACTGGTTTTGTTTCTCTGGAATTTATCTGTCTACATTTTCTTTTTTTCTTTCTCCATTTTCTAGTACCTCTTAGAATGACTTCCAGTGTTTTCTCTTACATCTAAATTTTGTCATTATAAGAAGATATAGGGTAGGCATGGTGGCTCATGACTGTAATATCAGCACTTTGGGAGGCCAAGGCGGGTGGATTTCTTGAGGCCAGGAGTTTTAGACCAGCCTGACCAACATGGTGAAGCCCTGTCTCTACTAAAAATACAAACATTAGCTGGGTGTGGTGGTTCATGCCTGTAATCCCAGCTATTTGGCAGGCTAAGACAAAAGAATCACCTGAAACCATGAGGCGGAGGTTGCAGACAGATTGTGCCACTGTACTCTAGCCTGATAAACAGAGCAACATGCTGTCTCAAGAAAAAAAAAGAAAAAAGAAAATAAGATATAAACATCTGACTATCTAGCATAATTATTATTGAAAAATTATGCATTTCAGTCCATAATATTCTCTTGTAAATGAATTTATTTCTCATTTATATTAAAATTTGGGCAGGGTTAGTCCTCCTTATCCATTATGTGTGGCCACTTAGCTCATAGGGCGTTTGGTCTACCTCCATATTCCCAGTGACTGCAGATGACAGCACTCAGTAGAGAAGCACTGTGCTGCTCTTACTTTATAGGCAGGGAGGTAGGTACCTTACAGATTAGATGACCTCGTAATGAGGTCTTGATTGCACTTCAGACTGTCTTGATGGGGCACCAGATGTGGTCCCTTTATCTCAAATGGCCAGATACTGACATGTTCTGAAGAGTTTACAATAATACTAAGACTATTCCTGGAGGGTGGAGGGCCATGGTTTCTTCAGGAACTCTACTAATATGCATAACAATTTTAAAGTATTGGAAGAAGTGAGGTGTTCATATATAGACCCACATGTGCCCAACTGATCTTCCAAATCATAGCAATAAGTCCTCTTACATATCACAGTTGGAAACTTGTAATTTAACACTTGAAGTAACTGACACACAGCAAATGCCTGGATGGCTGGTCATAACCATCCCGCTAATTATGTGAACTGCTAGCAAGCACTTATTGCTCAGTGTGCTTAGAAAGTATCTTAGCTATTAAGCTCCACTTGTGAACAAGGGTCTCTTGAATTCACTATTAACACCCTACTGCCATGTGCTGTTGGGAAATCTTCAACTTACTAAGCCCCTTGCTTCACCTCTTTACTCTATCTGATGTCACCATAGACGAATGATAGCTTCCTGCTATGGTGAACATTTAGGGACCCAGGGTAAATTTGTTCTTTTCATGGAATGAGGTCCAGACGAGATCGATAGGCTCTTTTTGTACTCGTTTTACTCTGACTCTTCAAATGTCTGACTCACAATTTATCCATCAATGATTTCCCAGATTTACAAGGAGATACCCTGATAAACTGTCACACTGTGTGGTCGCAGGAGAGGGCGCTGTACCGATAGCAAGAAGGCAGACCTTGCCCTAATGCTAGGGAGAACTTTGTAAGAACTAGAGTCTCATGGAGTAGTGGGCTCAGTCTCATAGTGGTAGATTGTGATGCAGATTCTAAAATTAGGTTCCTTGGGTTTAATGCTTTTACAGCTGTATGACCTTGGGCGAATGACTTCACCTCTGTGTGCCTGAGCTTCCCAGTCTCTAAAATGAGAGAAATCATAGTATCTATCCTGTAGGGTTGCTGAGAATGAGGCATAAATAACACAAGCAAAGTGCTTGGAACAGGCTGGCACATGGTACATTCTCAGGAAGTGTTAACTGTTCTTGTTATTCAACAAGGTAGAGGACAACCACCTGTCACGGATGAAGGGCTCTTTATGAATACCTGTTAGCCTAACCACATATAAATAAATAAACTATGCCTAATTCTACTTTTTAAAAAGCTTTAACTTAAATGTACTTGCTATCCAGTATATTAAAAAACAAATGGTAGCCTGTTGATACCAAATTTAGATAAGCAAGGTTGGCACTTGGCTCAACCTCCTGTGAGCTGTTTTAGCCTTTATTTATTCATTCCACCATATATTTCCAGAGTACTTACATATGCTGGACAGTGTGCTGGGCATTAGGAATAGAGTGGAGGGAAAAATCAAAATGGTTCCTGTCTTTATGCAACTTGAATCACGTTTGAGCCTCATTTTACTTACCTCTAAAATGGGGATAGTAGCATCACCTTGTAAGGGTCTTGGGATGATTAGATAAACCATATAAAACTTATGGCACTTGCTAGTGGGCACTAAAGAAATGTTAGTTTTCTTTTCCTTCTCAAGAGCAGCCCCTACCGCAGACTCTTGCACAGTTGATACTCACTATATCTCTGTTTATTTAAATAAAACTCTGGGTAAAACCAGAATGCAAATTTTTGATGAGATGTTGATTTTTAATGAAGCCTACCTAAAAAGCTGCAGCAGCAATATTGTATCTGTCCTATATGAAGCACACACTTGCTTGTTACTTTGTACCCTCACTGCACTGAATTCACGCCTCATGGTGTTACATTGTATATTTCCATATACTTTAGACCTTTGTTTTCCCAGCACAATTTCTGCCCTTTGGAGTTTCTCAGTACCATCTTGAATTCATTACTTGAGCTGTTGATGTTTTTCTTCCTAAATATCTCTCAAATCTTTCCACTCTTCTTATCTCTACTTGTTGACCCTAAACCAAGCTGTTATAATGCAGTACACAGCTTGTTTTTCTCCATCCCCTCCAGGTGCCTTTTGATCTCTTTTCTACATAGAAGCTGGAAAGATCCCATCATCCCTCTTCATAAAGCTCGCCAATGCTTCCCATGACGTGCAGGACAAATACCCTTGTTCAGACTTAACAGGCTCTGCATGTACTTACTACCAGCACTTTCCAAGAAAAATATGAATCATGTATGTACTTTTATATTTTCTAAGAGTCATCTTAAAAAAGCAAAAAGAAATAGAAATTAATTTTAATAATATATTTTATTAAACCCGATATATCCAAAATGTCATTTCAACGCATAATGTATAAAATTGAGATGGTTTTATTTTTTCCGTTTTCAAAATAAAGTGTATATATCCCATTTACAGCCCATTTATTTTGAACTAGCCCCGTTTCAAGTTCTCAGTAGCTACCTATGTGCTAGACATCCCTTCCCCACTTTCAGCTTCCCTTTCACTTCTTTCCTGCCCAGCTTTGTACACTGACCTTCTTTCAGTTCCTCTCATCACTCTGCTGTCTCCTGTTCTGAGGCTTTTGCACAAGCCGTTCCACCCCCATCCACCCCCACACCTTCTCCCAGTAATCTCTCATTTTCCTCTCAGGTACAAAGTGTCTCCTCCTCAGTAAAGCCCTTCCTACATCCCTGTCTTCGTGTGGTTCTTTGATCAGTCTTGTAGAAGCATATCCCTCCTTCAGAGCGCACATTTCAATGTGTCATTGTAAATTTATTAATGTTGTAATTTATCAGCCTCCAGCTAATAGACAACCCCATGAGAGTAGGGATCTTGCCTGTTTCTTCTCAACCTTATATTCCTAGCAGCATCTCAGACTGTACCTAGGCCATTGTAAGGGTTGTTGAATGAGTAAATGAATCAGTCAGTCGATTGAATGAGTGAATGACTATATGCAAGAACCAAATGGTGATGTGTACATTAATTCAATTGATTCTTAGTTCAGCTCCACAAAATAAAGAGACTACATAGGATTAGAGTGGATTTGGTCTCAAACTTAAGATGTTCTTACTCTAAGTCCCTCGTTCTTTCCTTGATGCTTCAATGAACTAAAAAACAACATTTGAGAGATTTCTGATCTATTCATTGCCTTTTATGTTCCTAAGTACCTGAAACGATAGTACTGTTCTTTTGCTGTCAAAATGTCTATGAAAATGTCTATGTGGGCTGCAGATGTTTCTACAACGACATTTTTTAGAACATATTTAAATATAGGCACAATGTGGTGGGTCTCTTTTTTCTGTTTTAATCTGCCCAGATTTTAATTTTAAAAATTATATGCATTTGAGAAATTATCTAAAAACCTCAAATAGCTACTGAATTTTTTTCTTGAATGAATAATGGATGAATGGGTGGATAAGGGGATGGATAAATGCTTTTCTTAGCCTTTCTTCAGTTTCCCATTCATAACAGGAATGAGGGCTAGGTCACCACCAGCACTCCCACCTTTTCTTTTTGCTTCAGTTGCATGTATTTTTTGTCATTCACTGAGCAAAAATAATTTTGTGATGGATTTCCCTTTATTCCTTTTTATACAAACATATCAGGATAAAATATCTGGCAGCACAGAGGAACCATGCAACTCAAAAACAATAATGTGTCTTCCTAGCGGCTTAAGTCTCCCTAAAGTCAGGAGACAGGAAAGATGAAAAGGGTGCGAGAGAAGCCATCAAGTGTACTTTTCTGGAAGAGGGTGATATGCACTAAAGGAATGCTACATAAGCCAGGGCTTTGAATCCATTTGATTAGCCTCCAGTGATGTATCTCAGCATTTTACATGCTAGTTATTAATGTGAGGAGGTTATTTCTTTTTTTTATTATTATTATACTTTAAGTTCTGGGATACATGTGCAGAATGTGCAGGTTTGTTACATAGATATACATGTACCATGGTGGTTTGATGCACCCATCATCTCATCATCTGCATTAGGTATTTCTGTGAGGAGTTTACTTCTACACTAAGCACAGAAATATTACTGTCTACATCGTGTGTGTGTGTGTGTGTGTGTGTGTGTTTTAAAGACAGGGTCTGGCTCTGTTGCCCAGGCTGGAGTGCGGTGGTATGATTATAACACACTGCAGCCTTGACCTCCTGGGCTCAAGCAATCCTTCCACCTCTGCCACCCAAGTAGCCGGCACTACAGGCACCCACCTCCATATTTGGCTAATTTAAAAAAATGTTTTGTAGAGACAGGGTCTCATTATGTTGCCCAGACTGGTCTCAAACTTCTGGGCTCACGGGATCCTCCTGCTTCAGCCCCCTGAAGTGCTGAGATTACAAGTATGAGCCAGCTGGCCTGTTTACAATCTTTAAAAAAATAAATTTATTTTTGAATGTTTTTTCCATGGTATGTGACTGTGATAAAAAAATATACTCTGCGCGTTATTTGCTCTGATGAAGCAGGAACTCTCTTTCATGTGCCTCCTACCCTAATATACCTGCATTCATAAAAGTTCTTACTGCTGTGTTCTGCAGATGTAACTGGCAGACTGAGAGCAGTTTATTATAATCATTCTCTAAATACTCATGGATGTTCTTATTTATAATAGGGCAAGATGTTTGGTGACAAGAAGCAGAGAAAACATGGCATGTACCTTGTCATTTTTTTTTTTTTTTATAATTGAGGCTTAAGGAGATGGAAGGTTTGTGTTTCTGTAATTAAACTAGAAATGTAACTGCTCTTGTCTTGCATTGGTTTCTCCCCACATTAACAAGGCATGTGGAAGGTGCAGAGTGGGGAGAGTTGACAGCCTGAAAAAGCAGGCCAATTCAAGTAGAAATGAGTGCCTGTCTCTCTTAGCTGTGTTTTAGTCTTCCTTACCTGTGAACCCTTCTCTACATGGGACCATAAGTGATTTTGAAACCAACATCTTAACATTATCCATTGTCTTTGAAAGGCAGTTTTTTTTTCTTGGTATCTTCTAATGAAACACAAATTTGAAAATATAATTCAAAAATATTTAGAAGTATTCATGCAATTTTTATTTAAAGAATCGTAAATGCATTATAAATTGTTCTAAAGCAATGTAGAGAAGTTGAACTAGATTCTGTGTGATCTTTGAGAACAGGAAATTGTTTTTTATACCTTGATTCAGTCAATCCGTCAGTGATAAATCTGATTACTTCCTATGTGGCAGTCACTACAACTGATGCTGAGGAAATGAAGATTAAGGAATTAGTCTTTGCCCTTAAGGAGCAGAGATACCTTGAGGAGGGAGGCAGGCATGCAGGAATATAAGGGTGATGTTTGATATCTGTTGAAGGAGCTGTTTAACTGGGGGTGGGTAGGACCCATAATACAGACTCAGATGAGGTGAAGCTCAGTAAGGCTTCCTGGAGGAAGAGGCATCTTAGCTCCAGTTTATGGAGAGTGTGGCAGAGCTTTCAGAAAGAACAGCATGTGTGCAACCATCAGGAGCTGTACCTCTAGCCCTCAGTAGGTGCTTGGCATGTTGTAGGCTCAATCCATGTTCATGCCTGAAGGGGCCAAGGGGCAAAGCAGAGCATCAACCTTTCCAGCAAATCTCACTTAATGTGGTTTTAGAACACCCCAGGAAATGTTAATAATTGAGTGACATTGACAGATTGGGATCTCTATTGTTGTAAATGTCACCAGAAATAATACCAGAAAAAGCAAATGTCAAAGAAACAAAACTCTTGGGACCACTGGTGAGTTTATACTGACATTTGAATGATGACCTGGAGTCCCGGACCAGTGTTTCTTATGTGCATGGACTACAAATTAAAGAGAGCTGGATTTTGACTGGCTTAGTGACCTGGCCCAGGATAAGCCACTGTTTAGATGGGTCAGTTTGTGATGATCAGTAAGAGTGTGGGCTCTATATCTGTAGGCAGAATGGGGATTCATGTCAAGGTCTCTATTGTATTTTACAAGAGAAACCCCCTGCTCTTTCTCACGATATTTATCTTGGTGTGAAAGAAGTGCTGTCTCTCCCACCCCTCTGACAGCACCCTGGAACTGGACCAAGAAAGCCACTAGCTGAGCACAGAGCAAAACCTGTCTTCTGCAGGACATCCCTCCTGATAGGTCAAAGTAAAAATGGAAAGTGACCATTTCGAGTACCCCACTTAACAGATGAGTAACCTGAGTACTGAGAGGCACTGTGACTAAGAATATCATGCATGTTGTTGTCAGAATCAAAAAATCATCTGAATCACCTTGTTAGATGTTTTCCCCTCTGCATCTGCATTTTCCAACATTATCACAGTAATAAACTCTTGATTGCTTTTGGGAGAGAAGGGGTTTCTGCAGCCAAATTATGGTGGGAGACACCACTTACTTGAACTCCTTCCCGTAGCAAAGGCTTTTTGAGGTTTTACAATACAAGAACTTGCTTATCTTTGTTTCAGCCAGCATTTCCCATAAGTATTTGAGAACAAAACACTTTTTAAAGTACTTATTAACAGTGAATAGAAGTTTTATGTCAAATACTCTTCAAAAAGCATTTCTCTGTGCCTGTTCTTTATGCCACAATTATCTCATCTTAAAGTTTTCCAGGGATATGTCTAGAGGTAATCTGAAAGGGAGGGTACATTATCCTCAAGGTCCTTATTATTAAATGTTTGTAAAAAAATAAACATTACCACTTTGATGTAATAAGATGTGCCTAGAAAGAGTTCTATAAATCATATTATCAAATGTGAGAACTTTTTCATAATAGTTTCCTTCTTTCTCTCCCTTTTCTTTCTTAAGATTTGCACAACTTACAAAACTCTGAATATTACATGTTAGAAAGAGGAAAAGACAAGTCATCAGGCAATATCCCAAAATAGCATGGGATGTAAACTTAAAGAAGGAGCAACCCCTCCTCACTTCTGTGCTCTGTAGAGTCACCGTCACACACTTCATTCAGCTTCTGCCAAACCAATAACTAAAGACTATGTGAAATATGGCGTGTTCTAGGTCCTTTGCTCCATTGACACAAATGCCACAACCCCCACCCCCTCATTTAGTCCCAAAACACATATAAGCAGCACTGACCTCATAGATAGGTCTGTAGATGGGTGGGCTGTGTACAGAGTGTGACTTGAAGGTAAAGAGATAGTTCTTTGGATTATAAAATACCTTCTGCCAAATGCAGAAATTTAATGGAGAATACAGATGGCCCTTAAACATGTGATCACCTCACTCATAATAATGCAAATTAAAATCGCACTAAGAAATGATTTTTCATTTATAAGATTAACAAAAATCCAGCAGTTTGAAATCATTCTTCATTGCAAAGTTGGGAGAAAGCGAAGGCACTCATACATTTCTAGGGAGAGTGCAAAGTGGTGTAGCCCATATGGAGGGAGATCTGAAAATATTTAACATAATTACATATGGATTTATTCTTTGACTTGCAAACCCATTTCTGGGGCTCTTTCCTATGAAAACATCTGCACAAGAATAAAATGACTGTGTGTAAGGTTCTTCAACTTGGCATTGTTTTGATTTGATCAACCACTTACCATGTGCCTTGTAGGTAAAATGGTACACCTATTCAATATCTACTGTCCTTTTCCTTTTCTGAGGAAGACAGACTGGCAGTGAGGAAGTAGCTTCTATTCTGATGTCTCCCTCCCTTTAAGAGGTTGACCTCTATTGAAGGGTGTGCAGACAGCAGGATGGTAGAGCCCTCACCACCATCGTGGATGGATTGGGCAAATGAAAATGGGACACAAGTTTCTAAACGGTTATGCAGAAGAGGACTTTCAGAGAAGGAGTAGAAAGGCATGTAGGCAGCGGGAAGAAGGGGACATCTGAGGATTACATTTCTTTTGTTATCTGTTTTAGTTTTCAGGCCTCGAATTTCATGCTCAAAGTTTACCACTGTCGACAGTTCTCACAGTTCACAGTCCCAGAGAGTTTTTTTCCACTTACAATATTAGAATGTTGGATTTGATGTTAGCGATGTTGTAATGAGGCATGGGAGGAGGGAGGTTAAGGTGGAAATTGCTTAATAATGGGTCAGAGCCATTTTCCTTAATGAAAAATCAACAGGCCTTGGAGAGCCTGCGGAGAACAGGAGAGGGTCACAGATGAGGCCAAGTTTCTAAGGTTGAGTGATGGAGAAGGGTGGGGCCCCACACAGCAAGGGCTGTAGGAAGATTGCCCTCTTTGCTCCATTTTTTTCTTTGGCTGTCAAGAGTTGGCTCCTAAGGAGACTCAGAGACATAGTTATGACAGCAGGCACGTATTTGAGGAACAAAATTTGAGCAGGCAGGAGAATGTTTCCAGAAAAACTTCTCATTCTCAAAAATTTCTTCATCCAGTACTGAAGACAATTTACCCCTTTTATTCCCAAATAATTTTAGTTGACGACAGAAAGTTATAGTTGCACAAGGAGTAAGTCAGAAATTGAACACAAAAGCAAGGCCGTGAGAGCTCCACCCCTTCGGGAAATCAAAGATAAGGCCTTAAAAATAAGGCTGGGGTGTGGGCCTTCCGTAAATGAGCTTTACACCCTGCCAGCTTTTAAAACCCTCCCTGGTTTCTCAGAGATGTACCAGATAAGCCACAAGAAGTTGGAGAGCTCTTACTGGATACAGACGTGACTGGAGAATGGGGAGTAGCCACCTGGGTTCAACAGACATATTGAAGCCTCTCCTTAGTCACTTAGAATCCTGGTGTTAAGTTAAAGCAACATCCTGCTTCTGAAAGCAGTCAACTTGTTCGGAAAAAAAAAAAATCATTTTACTGACTAAAATGTGACCACATCAGTAATTCTTTTCAAAAGTGGCTGAATAGGCCAAATCTTAGAGGCTTAAATCTTAAGTACACATAGAAGTCCCTTTCAAAGGTCACTTAAGCCACTCTTTGCCTATAGCCAAAATTACATCCAGGGTTTTACAGACCAAAGATAGGTGCTATATTCTTCCTAATCTCTAGGAAATTAAATTTCACACTCAGTTTTGGTAATGAGTTTTGATGACTCACAGGCTTCTTTGAATTCCTGAGGATTATAGAAAGAGAACTCGACAAGCCTTTGGACAATGAATAGAAGCATCCATTTCCCAGTAAAAGGAATCACACAGGAGGCATAAGGTAACCACTTGAGACATTCATTGAAATCAAACACTCCTCAATAAACATAATGGCATATTTTTAACTTTGGAAAATGTTTCCAGAGATAATTTTCTGGGCTAAATTTAACTTCTGCTTTTTAAATTTCCTACATGAGTGTATTCTTAAATTGAATTGTTCACATGACACACTGGCTCCAAATTGCAATACAACTGCAAATTCCTTCTCTATGAACTCCCATGAATAAATTAAAGAAAGAAAATTGGATAAATACAAAACATTAATCTATTTCCATAGGAAATAGCTTGTCACAATTGCTAGGCATAGTTATTATCTAGATTGACTTAAGCAGTGTTCATTCCTTTTAAAAACCTTTTCATTTTCCTTATTTTGGTTTTTTGCTTGTTTTGTTTAAGATTTGAATTCTTTATGAATGCGCATATACCCTATTTTAAATAATATGGGAATGATCTGCTCAGAAAACCACTTGGTTTGAAATTGTTGTACATCACCTTAGGATCAGTACTGCTTGTTATTCCAGGTCATAGGGGAGTCCCTCAGTTTTTTGGTTTGAATCTTTCATTCCTACCATCTCTACAACCCCAAATACTTCGGCAAGCTATTGACTGTAATACATAGAGCTCTTTATTGTCTATCAAAACTCCTTCCCCTATTGCTGCCTTTCTTAAATTTATTTAGAAAGGGGCAGATTTTATTGCATGCAAAAGATTGTTTGTGAGTTCTTGGTCTGTTCTGGTTGGAAACTGAGCTAGAATATGAGTTTTCCAGCTTTTTTGGCAAATTTCAGTATGCCAGTGCACTTGACTCTAATGCATTGAAAACGACAGATGTTAGGTTTTGAGATTAGAATACCGGAGGCATCTCAGGAGGGGCAGACAAGGAAGTCTCTGTGGAAAAAGTAGTAGAATGACGAAGCTCTAGTGATTGCTATGTTCCCCCTTTTTCAGGATTTCTCATTGCAAACACTGTCTTCACATTCTCCATCAGTTGAACTCATTCTTAAGCAGGGAAATGGCAAAGTAGGTGAGGAGTGGAAGAGGTGAGATATCAGGAATCATGTATCATCCATGGCATATTTTAAAGATGTAATATCTGTTCATTTATTCAGTTACAGTTTGGATGTCTACTCTGTACAGAAATAAAATTCACAATATCTGCCTTAGATAGGTAAGGTATGGTTCTTAATATAAATGACACACAAATGTTACAAAATATGATACGAAGTGTGATGGGAGGTTCCATTCTCAGATAAAATCCACTTAAAATGCTTTACCTGAGATTGTCTAAAGTTTATTAGCTATTACTTAAAATAATATTTAATCTTGCATTATAGGCAATGGAATAAGGATAAGAAGGTGAGATTTAGACAGAGCTCCATTGCTTCTCAGCTCTGCTGTATAATAGCCCCATGCCCTTTGACAAGTCACGTAACCTCTTAAAGCCCCAATTTTCTTATCTATGAAATGGCAACATTAACAATATCTTCTTTACAGGATTATTTTAAATTAATAATTTTTATTATAAAATATAATATAATATATTAATTATATAATAAATTTATATAAATTTATGTGATTTAGAATAATAATATAATATTATAAAATAATAATTAATATTATTTATATTAATTTATATAGAGTGCCCTACTACACATTTTGTCTCATTGTAGGTACTCAAAAAATGGTAGCCTATACTCCATAGATTAGCGAAGTGCCAGGCAGTTTTTGTGCTTTTATAATTTATAAACTCTTTTAGCTTTGTACAATAAGAGATATATAATGGTTAAGATAATACTTATATAAGGTTAATGTTAAGACAAATTTATGTAATAGAGTAATAGTTCAGCCATACACGGAAATGCTTTTTATTTGCTTGTCTGGGTGTGTGAGAAGTAATGCTTGTTTGGGGCTATTTTAAAGGCACAAATAATTACTGAAAATAGATAAGTGGCATTTTTTTAGGGAGACAGGGTTTAACTCTGTCACCCAGGCTGGACTGTAGTGGCACAGTCACTGTTCATTTCAGCCTCAACCTTCTGTGCTCAAGCGATCCTCCCACCTCAGCCTCCTAACTGGGACTACAAGCCTGCGCCAACACAGTCAGCTAATATTTAAATTTTTTACAAAGACAGAGTCTCTATTTGTTGCCCAGGTTGCTCTTGAACTCCTGGGCTTAAGCTGTCATTCCCACTCAGCCTCCCAAAGTGCTGGGACTGCAGACATGAGCCACCATACCCAGCCGATAAATGATATCACTGAAAGTTTTAGGAGAATTCTGAGTTGTTTAGATGAAGTGGATTTTAAAACATCATATAAATATGAGATGCAATACATAAACACAAACATCCTAGTAAGGAAAACAATAAAATTTAGTAAAAAGGGTGGCTAAGCTATGAATTTAGGAAAATGCATAGTCTATTGCAAAGCTCAGAATTCTAATCGCTGATTTTTAATGATCTCTGGAAATGAATACTTACCATTAATTTGGAGCTCCATTTTAATATTAACATTGCCACTCATATTCCCCTCTTCAGGAAATAGAAGCAATGGTATATTACTAGATAAATATTGTATTTCTCTTTTTGTCTTTCTTCAAGCTTTTTTGATTTGTGACTTAATCTTAAGTTTTTCAGAATTATGTATAATTCTCACATTAAAAAAATTGTTTTTCCTAATTTGGTTTAGTTTGTAAATCCTTTTTAAGGCCGGCACTTTTGCAGAAAGTACCATCCTAAGTAGATCATAGCTTTTTCTTGTTGATAAATACCTCACTTAGTGAACACTTCTTACATGCCAGGCACTGTGCTCAATGCTTTTCAGATATTAGCTCCGTGAAGTCTCACAGTAACTCTGTGAGGCAGACACTCTTATTATCCCCATTTCACAGAGAAGACAGCTGAGGCGCAGAGAGGAACTTACCCAAGGTCAATTAGCTACTCTGGGGAAGGAGCAGCGTTCATATTTGTGTCTCTCTGACTTCATTTGTGAGTATAAAGTCCTTTATTCTGCTTCCTTTTAACCTCAGAAGTATTTTTTCTAAATAACATTTTCCACAGAAATCCTCAAATCATTCATTTTCCTCCCCCTTTCTCTTCCTCGCCACTCTGTCCTTCCTCAACCACCATGATTCGAAGTGTTGATTGTACACAGTGAGCATGACACAATGCTGCTGAGACTACAAATATGATTAAGACATGGCTTCGCCTTTTTCAGACTTGACATATTTGATAGAAAAACAGGCTTATACCACATGTGTGGTGTGCCCCAATTGTGTCTTTTTTCATAAACACTTAATTTTCCTTCATTTGGATTATGGATTCTTACCCTTTTAGCCCCAAAAGAATGAGAATGGGCATGAAGGAATCTAAGAAGCCCTTGAAGCTGTGTGCACAGTTTTGTGCTTCTTTTGTGGGAGAAGAGCCACATTCCTCAGATTCTCAAAAAAGCCCACGACACCACAAAATTAAGAAATCATTTATTAGTGGGAAGGTTCCTTTATTCTGAGTCATTATTCTGTTCCTTAGGTCAATGTGTCGCAGCAGGATGAAGTCCTTTTCCTGACAGATGAAAACATAACAGGGGTGTGATGCCTGTGTTATGACTGTGGGGAGATTGACCCACTTCTTTCCTGCAGAATGAGTATCGCTTCCCTCTGCCTTTCTGGTGAAACCACCAAGAGTCCTTAAGGGCAAGACATGGCTCTCTTCATGTCCCCACTCTTTCTGGTCACATTTCAGCACTAGCTGCCCTGAGACTCCAGAGTGCAGCCCATCTGCAAGAGCCATCCCCGTACTTCTGAGAACACAGCCAATGCTGGCTCAGCCCAAATCTCTAATACAAGCAACCACTAAGGATGGAACAAATGCTGATAAAATGCATGATATTTGTGTCATATGTTTCTTGGGCAGATTTACCTTTTTCTTGAAGTTACACATTTTAGAAACCAGGGTATTTAAAAAAAGCTTTTTTATTAAATGCATGGGTTTGGCATTTAAAATGTTTGCAATGATAGGTAGGTTCTTTGATGGGATAGGAGATCTTCTCTTTTTCTGGAGTCACTGTGATCTTCCCTAACAATTCTCAAGACCAGCAAAATAAAAGGCTGGAAGGAGCCTGTGCAGTCAGCTAAGCCATCCCCTCATTTTGAGAGGAGGCGGTTATGCCTTCAGAGTGATCAAATAACTTGCCCTGTGGATTCCAGCTGGTGGGAACTGCAATTTGAACTCAGATTTCTTCATGTGCAGCTCAGCCCTCTCTCTGCACCCCACATTGTCTTCCTGTCACCACACTGTCTTCCAGACCTTGAAAACATTTCAGCCCCATGTGAAAATTAAGAAGGGAACATACTTCAGCTTCCCTATGACTCCCAAATTACTGACCTCCTTCCTTCAGTAAATATAGAAGCACTGGAGCAAATACAGCTGATTTTTTTAAAACCTGAGACTATGTTTTTAAAATTCTAATTCAAATTGCTTGTAAATTCAAGGGACCATTTTAAACAAAAGAATGTATGGACTGTAAACTACTGTTTTATTTTCATATCTTTGTTATTTATGATATGGTTGGTTTCAAGGTGAAAATATATGGACTTTGAAATTACAGAAATACTGCTTTAAATTCAGGATTAATCACTAAAGATCTCTTTTTGGTCAATAAAACTTGGACTTTGTTTCAAGAGTCATAAATTAATGCACAATATTTTGAAAGTATTTTGTTACTTTTATTTAAAAATTGTTAGTATAACATTCGATTAAAGCTAATAGATGTAATAGACAATTAGAAGTCTTAGTATCACTAAAGGTAAATTACGGATTTTCTCATGGAATCTTCCCAACACCTCTGTGAAATGGGTATTATGCTTATTTTGCAGATATGGGAACTGAGGATCAGAGAAGATATCTCAGTAACTTGTATGTCCTATATACGGCAAGGCTGAAGCCAGGCATTGAGTCCAAGCCGTCTGGCTCTGAAGCCTGGATTCTCCTCTTTCTATGCTGACTTCTATGATAGTACATGCGAAGGCCCTGTGATGGGAAGAAGCATAGCATGTGTGGTTCTCAGAGGGATTCTGCCTTTTACATGGGTAGGTCGATAGCTTAGAAGAAGCAAGGGACCCCAGCATGGTGCTTCACCCCTGTAATCCTAGCACTTTGGTCGGCCAAGCTGGCATGATCACTTGAGGCCAGTAGTTTGAGGCTGCGGTGAACTAGGATTGCACCACTGCACTCTAGCCTGAGCGACAGGCTACAGAGAGTAAGTCACCACATTTCAAATAGGCAGTAAATAGCAAAGCCAAAATTTGAACCTAGGCACAGAAGACACACCAACCTTCTATTTCGAGTGCCATCTATTGCCTTGATGCTATGAAAGCATTCCTGTCACATGCTGTACTTTGTTGTAGATACAAAAGGAGATGTGGGAAACAGAAAATGAAATAGGCAAGTTTTTTTTTGTTTGTTTTTTGTTTTGTTTTCCCATTCCTAACCTGCTTGTATGTGGGCTGATTACCCACAGGAGTAAAAGTTAGACTGCAACTTAGTGGAACACAGACAGATGCTGGCTGAAAATATGCTCAGATTATTGCTCAATGTAAAATTATGCCAAACTTGAAAGATCATTGAGCTACGAGATTTTTTTCCCCTTCGCTTAGTTTATTCTCTGTAGATTTTGGTGCCTTTAGACAGGATGCAGACAAAACAATTTAGCCATAGAGGTCATTCTTCTCTGTTTGGCACTCAGACGTTTTTCCTTCTCTGCCTTCCTGTGTCTTGCATTCCATTTTGGGGACTGCACTTGAAAGGCCAGACTTGTAAATTCCATTAGAGAACAAGCTCTTGTGGAATAGAGTACAGCCTTGACTCAGGCTTGCTCTCTTTCCAGAGAGGGTCAAAATAACTCTGACAGCAGCATGGTCCTGGGAGGAATGGCGCTGTAGCCATAAAGCAGTGCTGGTTGCAACACTGAATGTTGGGCCCTGTGCCCAGAGATGCTAATTCTCTAAGTATGAGGCAGAACCCTGGCATATGTATTTCTAAAAAGTCGCAAGGATGCCAATCCACTTTGAGTAGCATGGATTCAAGTCCATTTTCTTATGATATGGTAAGAAATTGCCCATCACAACTCTACAAAGGAACGAAAAGCTTAGGAAAGGGAAGGCTTAGTCATCTTGTCACTCCTCTCATCAACGTCTTACTGTGCAATAAAGGATATCAACCCTAATTATAGAGACAGATAGCCAGGCTTTCTGAGAGATGAATCCATTCAAAGTCTTAAACTCTTTCTGGTTCTGAGCAGTGTGGTGAGAAGACTATAGGAAAACTTGAGAGTTTTTTTTTAATTATGTTTGTGTGTGTGTGTGTGTGTGTGTGTGTGTGTGTGTTTTGAATCTTGATGAGTGTGTTTATTTTAATTTTACTTTAAGTTCTGGGACACGTGTGCAGAACATGTAGGTTTTTTACATAGGTATACATGTGCTATGGTGGTTTGCGGCCCCTGTCAAACTATCAACTAGGTTTTAAGCCCCTCAGGCATTAGGTATTCCTCCTAATGCTCTCCCTCCCCTTTCCCCCGACTGCCTGACAGTCCCTGGTGTGTGATGTTCCCCTCCCTGTGTCCTTGTGTTCTCATTGTTCAACTTCCACTTATGAGTGAGAACATGCAGTGTTTGGTTTTCTGTTCCTGTGTTAGTTGCTGAGAATGATGGTTTCTAGCTTCATCCATGTCCTTGTAAAGGACACATGAACTCATTCTTTTCTATGGCTACATAGAGGGTTTTTAAAAATGCAGATTTTCTGGTCATTATAAAGCATATTGGCTCAGAGTCAGGGCTACCTTAGCACAAATTTGCTGTTTATTTTTTATTCATTTATCAACAACTCTAGGAATAAATCAGTGGCCCTGTCCATCTCAGAGTTGAAAGGTAGCATCTACGTTCTTACCGGTATGGATTTTTTTCTCTCTGACATTTTCCTTGGGCTATGTTGCTCACGTGAATCTTCTGACTGGTCTCCTACATCTGGTATAAAACATGTTTTCTTCCCTATCACACTTCAATTTCCTTTGCAAATAAATGGAAATATAATTTATGAAGCACTTTAACATTTTCCTAGCATGTTTATTACTAAATACAGATGTCGTTATTGATGGGATAGCAGTGTAGTGAGAGGAGCAGGGCCCTAGTGAAGTTGCTTGCTGTGCTTTGATTGTGGCCACAGGAGAAGGAGTGTCAAAACATCTGCCCTTCACTCCTATCATAAGCAACCACCCCATGTACAGTTTCTTGACTCTGGAGTAGCAAACAGGACTGGAAAAATGAAAATGATGCTCTTGGCATTCTGAGCTTGGACTTAACCAGTTATAAAATTTGAAAATCCGTGGCTTATAACATCTTGTCCCTTTTTTAAAACAAACAGACAAACAAAATATGGAAGATATTCCCAGAGTCCTCTAGAATTTGTTTATCTTGACCTGTGCGATATGTTCCTAATGTGGGTATGAGAGGGAGAGAAATTGTGTGGGGAAGTAAATGTACCCTGTGATCTCACGTGATTACCATGCTGAATGTTCAGTTTTGAGTATCAGGTCCATAAATTCTTAAGATTAGTCTGGGAATTCAGATGCTACTAGGTTCATGACCTAATGCCAATTCTGAATGAGAGTTTCCTAGGAGGGCTGTCCTCAAAATGTTAAACTTGTGTACATAGGAATAGATTGATGAAGACTAAAGTCAATGGGAGACCTGAAGCTCTGTGATTTTTTTTTTCACAGCATTTAAATATTACTTCATAGGACTGGTTATTCTCAACAGATGCCTGTTGAGTACACTTCTCCCAGACATTTTTCTCTCGAATAGTTTACATCAAAATAAACAGTGAGGCTGGATGTCTTACTCAAAGATGAACTTTCCCAGAACCAAAGCCACTGTTGTATGTTTGTAGTACACACCTGGGGTAATCTGGTTTCTTGCCCCTTTCTTTTTGTGTTTACAGGGACAGTGGGTGGGTTGGATAGAAGTTCTTTACAAGTTTAGGCTAAATCTCTCTCTCCAAAGCATGTTCCTTCATCTACATTGTCATCAACCTAGTGCTTAACACCATAAAAGAATAATGCGAAAAAGTCACAGACAGTGCATAGAATCAGCAGAGCCTCTTTGTTTGCATTGTCTCAGGAAAAAGGAGTTAGCCTAGATTATTTGATGTTGACATCTTGATATTTTAAACAGTTCTAGTGGAATATGTTTTCCATGCCATGCCCTCAGCCAACCCCCTTCTTACTCAGAAAATGACTTCTCTGTGGCCTCAATTATTTTCCCTGGAAGCTTTCCTTGACCATCTCTCCCCTTGTCTGGATGCCATACCCCTGATCAAAGCATAGCAAGCACAATTTCCAGAAAGTGTTTGATTCATTATATTGCCATTGTACACACTCTCTTTCTCCTAAGTCTGTGAACTTTCTGGGACCTCTATCCCTGTACCTGATATGGGTACTGGTATGTAGTTTGACTTTTAATTGATTGTTGAATGGATTTGTACATTATAGTCACTTAAAATTTTTATTATAAAAAATGGAAAAAAGTATTTGCGAGGCTGATCCAATCATTAGCAGAAGTTTAGAGTTAGCCTTTGATTCCAAATTACAAGTACAGTGGCTTGAAAATTAGACACATTTCCCAATGTAATTTTCAAATGATATTTCCCATTCTTATTTTTCTCAATCTGTCATGAACGTCTTTTTCCTTTACACTACAGAACTAGTGATATGTCTGTATTTAATTTATAATAATTTGTGCTTTAAAAATATATAGCTACCTTTGCGTAATTACCAGAAAAAAATTGTATGTGCAGATATTTAATGTTGTGGACCCTAGTACATACAAGGCTGCCATTTATGAGCTACAGCATTGTCACCTGATCTCAATATGTTGATACTTTTAAATGAATAGAACAGTGCTGGGATAACATGGGGAGAAATGCCAGATATAGTATGCACCTAAAGTAAAATAAATAAATTTAAAAAAAAAAAGGACAGTGCCTTGCAAGTAGTACGTGCTATATAAATTTAGGTGATTTGTGATATTAACCAGTTGATAACAGGATGTTTGTTAGAATTCCAAATGACCTCAGAGATGATGGATCCAGAAGTTCCCAAAGAGTTTCTGAAAACCTGAGCTTTAAGTTCATAATGATGTTCATAGACATGTTTAAAGGTGATGGGTGAGAAAAGATGGGGTGGAAGTGAGTTATCCTATGGCCAAATAGATTGAAAAAAAGCATAATTAAACAGAGTTTAAAAGATTTGTTCACAGCAAAAACTCTTAGAGGCTGTACTATATGGTGTTACTCTGCTTCTCTTTTTAATTAAGTGTTGCCAACATTTTACATTGAATCGTGTATTTTTTGTCTTCCTTTTTTTTCATATAGAACATCAGTCAGAGAAAGAGAAAATTAGTTTATTCCAATATCGTCATTTTAGTCATAACTAAAATGAGATTCTGAAATTTAATCTTATGCAACAATTTCAGATTATGACTGGAATCCTGGTTACCATCTCTGATTGTACACTGTGAGAGACCTCTGTGCCAATATATTTTACCAGTTATAATCTTAAAGTGGTCAGTACCTTTAATACAGTATCAAGAACCCTGAATACTCGAAATTTTAGTTCAAGTTTGTTCATATTGCAGTGAGTGATCTCTTTAGTAACAACCAAGATTCTCTGGGTCTCCATCATCTGAGATACAAAATGTAAGTAAATAATAATGCACCTTGAAGTTTATTCTATGACATCTTAGTATTGTTGAATACAATTGAAATAGTGTATATTCCATTTATTAGTCAGAAAGGTTCACTTTTTAAATAAGTTCCCCAACTTCCTTGCCATCATAAACCATCTAACAGCATGTTGACCCCTGGGGGAAATACAGAAAGGAAGCAAATTTTAACGCTTTTTCTTTAAAATTTCCAGAAACTGTTTGATTCTAACTACTAATTCATCCATCTTTCTTCCCATTTTCTTTTTACTACCATTCTTTTCAATATCAAAATATATTCAACCATCTAACAAATCCCAGTATAATTATCTCTACAACAGCAAAATTTCTTTATCACTGTTAAGACAATTTTAAAAACATGATTTGCATACATCAAATGAACAAATGTCAAAGAATTTATTCAAGTCATTTATTAGCTAGGGATCCAGTAAGATGATAAGGCCAGTGTAAAGAGCATTTGCAGAGCTGAGTGTATATAGGACATTTAATAAATCTTAGAATAAGATTGCTGTGTTACTATCTATAGGACCAGAAACTAAAACTTTTGGGATTATCTTTTCAACTAGACAAAAGTTATTTATATCTCTACCAAAATTCACTAAGTTAACAAGAAACTATACTAACTCTTGGATCTTTAATCAATAACAAACAAAATGAATCAAACAAAATACACCTTTTCTCGATAACTAAATAATCTTTGATTAGGTCTTTAGCTCCCATATGATACTGAAAGGACGTGCTACCTACTTTTCTGCTTTTTAATAAGATTTTAAATACTTTCTCTTAATATCCTAAGTGGTATCCATACTCCAGGCAGATAAAGTACATAATTTTGGAAGGTTTTACTTAAAGGTAAATATACTTCAAGGAGAATTATGTTCTTCTGTGATGGTCCATGCAATGGAATTTGACCCATTATCACTACTGCCTTGTGAATGTCAGAAACGGAACTCCTGCAAAAAACCAATATAACTAATAATAGTTTTTATAGAACCTGAGTTTAAAAGTGTCCATTCATACACATTAATATAATCTTAAAAAAAACCTTGAGAAGCAGGTTTACTAACTGTAATTTTGGGATCTAGAAATAGAAATTCCATTTGACCCAGCAATCCCATTGCTGGGTATATACTCAAAGAACGATAAATCATTCTTCTATAAAGACATATGCACACGTATGTTTATTGCAGCCCCATGTACAATAGCAAAGACCTGGAACCAACCCAAATGCCCATCAATGATAGACTCGACAAAGAAAATGTGGCACATATACACCATGGAATACTATGCAGCCATAAAAATCGATGAATTTGTGTCCTTTGTAGGGACTTCGATGAATCAGGAAACTGTCATCCTCAGCAAACTGACACAAGAGCAGAAAACCAAACAGCGCATGTTCTTACTCATAAGCAGGTGTTGAACAATGAGAACATGTGGACTCAGGGAGAGAAGCATCACACCCTGGGGGCAGTTGGGGGGAGCTAGGAGAGGGGCAGCAGGGGTAGGGAGGGATAACATGGGGAGAAATGCTGGATATAGTCAAAGGGGGAATAGAGGCAGCAAACCACCTGGTTATGTGTGCACCTATGCAATAACCCTGCATGACCTGCAAATGTACCCTAGAACCTAAAGTAAAAAAAAAATAAAAATAAAAAGAAGTGAGGTTTAGGGTAATTAAGAAACTTTCCAAAAGGCATGATTTGTTTTATATATTGAAAACAATAAAACTTTTTTTGCTAGCAAAAACTTTCTTAATGCTTAGAAGAGAGGCCAAGGAAAGACCTTGCAAGATCAACAAAGCCACAGAAGGAATGCTTTTCCTTTTATAGAGTAACCTGCAGAGATGCCTAGAACGTCTATCTCATTTACTTGATTTAGACTCCACAGTAGTTTCAATGAGTCATCGTGTCATGGTTCTAGAAGTTAGTTAGGGCCAGGTAAGAAGACAGCTGTTTTTATCCACTACCATTTGCTTTATTTACTTATTTACTTATTTATCCAAATCTGAGACATGCATTTGAAAATGCTCACTAGTGCTGTTTGAGATTTTTTTCTAAAGATGAATTGACCTGTTTCAGGAAGCCAAAGAATTTTCAGTCTTGTGCTTCTGTATGTAAAAATATAGGAACGTAGAACCAAGGAGTACACAAAGCAAAGCTAGTACATACCAAACAAGGAAGTAGGGTGAGTTACTTTCTGGTTGAGAGGGGGGGAAAAAAACCCCCTCTTCTCCTCCCTACTACTCCATTCCTTTCTGTTGGAAGCATCCATTCCTTCAAATGCTTTCTCCACTATGGATCACATAAAGCAATTCATAGTAGGTTAAAAAATGGTCGATAAAAGCTCAAAAGGTTAACTCTCTTGTGGGAATGTATATTTTTGTAGGAATCAAAGCCTTTAGTACAATTCTCTGGTGTATGTTGGGTAGGGAAGGGGGTGCCTGCTTTCTCATTGTCTCTTAAATTACTCCCTCAAACTTTTTCCTGCCCTTACACCTCTACGGCTTACCTGCATGATGAATTTCCATTTTCCTTACTCTCACACCCAGCTTTCAATTTAGCAAAATATGAATTCACTCAGGCCAGACTTAGGAATTAAATTGTAAAAATCCTGAGTCTTGTGGGCCTCTCCTGCTAATAAGAGGGTTCTATATCAAAAATCCTAACCCTAAACCTGGGGACAGGAAGTGTACGGGTAACTGTGTTTGACATGCCTAATCCTCCAACTCCCTGCTTCTTCATCTCCTTTTTTGGGGAGAGGACAGAGTCTCGCTCTGTCTTCTTCCAGGCTGAAGTACAGTGGTGTGATCTCAGCCCACTGTAACCTCCATCTCCCGGGTTAAAGGGATTCTCCTGTCTCAGCCTCCCAAGTAGCTGGGATTACAGGTGCCTGTCACCATGCCCAGCTAATTTTTGTATTTTTAGTAGAGATGAGGGTTCACTATGTTGTCTAGGCTGGTCTCCAACTCCTGACCTCAGGTGATCCACCTGCCCCTGCCTCCCAAAGTGCTGGAATTACAGGCTTCAGCCACTGCACCCAGCCTCAACTCCCTTCTTGACAAGCTTGCCAAATCAACTCACAGAAATAGGACCAGAAGTTTGAAATAGACATGTTCCTTATGGTTTTCAGAGTTTCCATGGTGATCAAAATCACAAACCACCATTTTTAATCTCCAAAGAGCATGCAATATATCCTGACTTAAAAGCAAATTAATCAATATTTAATGAGAATATGGGCTACAATGATCACTGGGAGTTTTTGTTTTTCTACATATGAACATTTGTATTCTGCTTCATATGACTACTTTTAGTCAATGAACATCCACAGTGCACATTAAAAGCTCTGAAAAGTCATGTGGTGATGAAATATATTGTGCTTCATTGACCTAGCTTTGTCACCCGAATTTATGAAACTATACACTATAGGTATGCAGTAGGATACAGTGCATTTTGAATACTTGTTTTCTACATAATGATGTAGGTTCATGATTTTTCCAGTTACAAAGTAACATCTATCTACTTACCTTTCTATCCATCCATCTATTTCAATACAAATTGAAAGTATTTCACAATGTCCAATTCGTACTCCCTTACCCCATCACTAAGAACTGAGAACTTAATCAAATTTCCTATGCCTGTGTCAGACATTCATTGGTGATATTCACAATGGAATCATAAATTGTATTCTAATCCATAACCTACGTTATTCACTTAACAATATTTAGTGAGCAGTTTTTCATACATGTACATACTTATCTACCTTGCCCTTGAATTACTATCTTTCATAATCTGGTACAGTGAAAATGGTAAAATATATGTTTCTAGAACAAGTTCTAAAACCAGGCATACATAAAAATGGTGAAGAGAATTCTGGCACGGCCTCACTTTAGAGAGCCCTCAACTTCTCTGTAACTGGACTGCCACAGCTCATCAGAGGCTCACGGTGCTGCTGCCTTCTGATATCCTTTCCTCCTGCTGCTATCTAGATGAGATGTAATGAGAGAAGGCACATTACCTTTATCTAATCACTGGCCATCTTTAAACAGAATACTCTGATCTGACATGAAGGATGTGCAGGCTGCGAGACAATGGTTGCTACAGATAATGAAATCTTAGAAATGAATAACCTATCATTTCAATGCTTACTAAGAACTAAACAAAGAAACATGGGAGAAGATGCCAGAGGCACATAGTGGGTATTTGTTTAGTAATATCAATCATCTTGATTCTTGAAAATCAAACAGATCCTAGGTTTATGTGATTTGAGTTGTGGGGTGTCTTATTTTTGTTGACACAATAGGACAGAGCAGCCCATCATCTGAGGCCAGCACTTTGCTTTCCAGGAAGGTTCCCTGTCTCTGGCTTGGAGAGACTCTGTTAGATTGTATGCTCATTTGTAACTTAAATTTTAATTTCAGATTTTTAGTTATTCTCACACATATAAGGTATAGCATGCTGTTTTCAAATATTTCAAGTCACAGCTACATGTAATTAACCTAGCATTTTACTGAATTCCTGTAGTACATATGTTACCTTTCAGGATCTATTAGGAAATTTCTAAAAAGAGAAAATCCAATTACTGAAGATAATTGCCATCTGATTTCAAAGTAAGAATCATCACTAGTAACTTTTTTGTGATGAAACTTGTTTTGTCACTTATTGATGAAAGACCTATCTATAGTCTTGTTGATTTTGCTTAGCCTCAGTAATCATGGACTTAAATTTGTTGAATGATTTCAAAAGGATCCGCTGCCATAGGAGGATGTTTACAGGGCAGAAATAAACTCAAAGACTATGGTTTGTGGGCCAGGAGCTTTGACTTGGGCTACGTTTTATCTCAGAGTAATCTTCAATCAGCACGCTCAGAGTTCTCAGAATAGCTGGTATTCATTCCCTATTACTCAGTTATAGAAAAGAGGCTTTAATGCATCCACACACACAATCACACATGTGTGTATACATGTATACATATACACACACACACACACACAAACACACTGTTCTTTGTGTTTATAGGTTAGTAAATTGAGGTGCCAAATTTATTTTGATACGTGTCAAGACTTGTCTGACAGGCAGGATGACCAGGCTTTTCTTGCTATGAATCCTTAAAGACCTCTGTCTTCTGATAAAGATACATGATGCTACCCCACTAAGATTATCTATTGGCTGAATTGTAGTCTTATTGGTTAGAGTGAGTGAGTGAGAGAGAGAGGAGGGGGGGAGAGGGAGAGGGAGGGAAAGAGAGAATGAGAAGCAATTAAGAGAGAGCACTTTCAGCCCCTCATTATTTCCGAAGTTCAGATGCTGGCTTTGCTCCCTGAGCTGGGTGACTTCCACATTGCTGTCTCTGTGCCTCAGCACGCTTTCCTTTACATTCACACCTCAAAATAAAAGGACTTTTTAAACTAAATACTAGTAAGACATCTAATTTACATGATTCATTATTAGGAAATGGCAGGTAGACTGACAGTGAAAAAGAAGAATCAAGGAATGTAATGTTTTTGCTGTACTTTGGAAAATGTAAAATAACTGAAATAAGATGACTTCTTAGAATCATCAGGATGGTACATTTCTCTGTGAATAAAAGGAATTATTTGGCATTTCCCTAGAGACATAACCAGGAATACAGGAGTATAGCTACAAGAAAAATAATGGAATGAAAACATAAGGGGAAAAGTTTAGGAGATTGTGGTTAAAGTATACAGAGAAAAACAAAACAGAAAATAAAGAGATTAATTCATACCAAGTAAGATTACTGAGTACCACTGAGTAGCTGGTAATTGGATCTGCTAACTACCGTTGCATTGTTGAGTTCTCCATAGAGGTGAGTAGTTTGTTGTTTCTCTTGCTTTTTTAAATATTTATTTATTTTTTTATTGTACTTTAAGTTCTGGAGTACATGTGCAGAATGTGCAGGTTTGTTACATAAAAATGTTTTTAGGACATTTTAAAGGCATAATTCCTGCCCTTTGAGTGCATTGCAGGACATACCCTTCTTCTTTCTCCATGGTAGAATCATAGATGATTTTGTCACTGGTACCAATAAAATAAGCTTTTAAGAATTTTAATGCACATATATATTATAATCTAAATTGTATTAATTGTGTATACACGTGCCATGGTGGTGGTTTACTACATCCATTGCCCTGTCATCTACATTAGATTTTTCTCCTAATGCTATCCCTCCCCAATCCCCCCACTCCCTGCTATTCCTCTTCTCACCGCCACCCCCCAGGCCCCGGTGTGTGATGTTCCCCTCCCTGTGTCCTTGTGTTCTCATTGTTCAACACCCACTTATGGGTGAGAGCGTGCAGTGTTTGGTTTTCTGTTCTTGTGTCAGTTGGCTGAGAATGATGGTTTCCAGTGTCATAAAAATGGATGCGTTCATTTCCTGTGCAGGGACATGGATAAAACTGGAAACCATCATTTTCTTGCTTTTTTACCTGACTTCCTTCATGGGTTCCTTGTAGAATCAGGTACTTTCTTAACATGTATAGAATTTAGGGTCATCAGATGAGAAAATGAAACTATTCTGTAAGATTCAGATGTCTAGAGTAGTAGTATGATATTTACAAAACAGTATCACTGTTTATGATGATACATAAATATACCAAAAATTTCATACCTAAGGAAATACTACAATTGATGTATAAATATCAAAATACCACTTCAAAACGGTGAATTTATTTCCCCCTATTCATAAAAGAAAAAGAAAATGTATTTGACATTTTTGAAGTGACACAACAGCTGGAAACTATGCTCAGTACATTAAAACACTTACACAATTATCATGTTTATATGTAAAAAGAAACAACATTTGCCTTGTTTCCAACCATGTTGAGAAAAATTTGTTGGCTTTTAAAAATGTATTACAAAAAAGTTTTTTTTAAAGTATCTTTAAGGATGCTGTTTATTCAATATCAATTTGGTGCATTATGCCAGGTGCATCTTATTTGATATTCATCACCCTGTAAAGTAAGCATTATTATGCCCATTTTCCATGTTAGGAAACTGTGGCTCAGGGAGTTAATTCACCCAGAGTTAAACAGAAAGTAGAAGAGTCAAGATTCAATTAGATGTCTCTGATACCACAGTCTATAATCTTACCATGGACTTTATTATATTTTTTTTCATGAAAAAAAGCCAGAATAAAAATATGAAGGTATCCTGAAATGGAGCATGCTGGGACTACACAGAGGTTCGTGCCTGTATTTTGATGAATGAAAGTGAACTTAACAGTCTATATCTATGATAGCCTATAATAGCATCTTCAGAAATGGAGCCTACACCAGTGGTTGGAGGATTCCCAGGGGAAAGGGTCAGTTTAGATAACCTCCCTAAAGGATGTGATGCTATTTTTCAGAAAAGAGTGGTATGGTTAAATAAGATTTATCTGGAACCCTGAGGAGCCCTCTGTACTAGTTTAGGTCTCTCAGGAGTACTCAGGCCTTGACCATCTGTAAAATGGATTTTCTGAGATTTTTAGTGAACATGATTATGAATTGCAGACACGAGAGGCCCCTGCAAGGCCTCTGTTTTCTTGGTTAAATCTTCATTTATTGATTTGTTTACTCATTTAAGTATATAAAACATACTGGACACTGGTACAATGTGATATAAATATGTTTCCTGCCTTCAGGTAAAGGATAGATAATTACAATGCAGTGTGGTAGTTGCTGTACCAATGATGCTCAGCTGTCTTTAAGGTTCCACATAAAGTGGAATTAGGATGGCCAAAGTCATACTTGAGATTTGCCGGGGAGTGGAGCCTTGTAGAGAACCGCCATTTGCTATTCACCACTGGCAAAGATTTAGTTTTTAAGCTGTGGCATGACATCATAAGGAACTATGCCACCCTATCTTGTCTGCCCTTGTAAATCCCAACTTGTTTGAGATGTAGGTCTAGCATTACCCTCTTCGTGGAACTTTTTCTTTCTCCCCACTTATTCTCAAGTACTTGGTTCATATACCAACTAGTAGTGTAGTGTTTTCTAAACGTAATTCACTTACCTCTTTCTTAACTTTTTCAAATAGGCTCATTCTATTGACAGCAATTGGATCAGATTCCCAAAGAGCCTGTATACACACATAGCCAGCTAATCATGACAAACACAAAGACTCAAAACACATTCATTTCCTATTAATAAAAGGATGACCTTATTTCAGTCACTTGTCAACTTCATGATCCATGTAGTTTGTACCAAAGGGCTATTCTTAGACTGGCCCTATAGGCCATGGGAAACACCCATTTCTGTTCTTTTAGGGCTGTCATATTATAGCATAGACACTTTTGTATTCACATAATTTTTAAAAACACAAGAGAGGGCCGGGCTCAGTGGCTCACACCTGTAATCCCAGCACTTTGGGAGGCCGAGGTGAGTGAACCACGAAGTCAGGAGATCGAAACCATCCTGGTCAACATGGTGAAACCCTGTCTCTACTAAAAATACAAAAATTAGCTGGGCATGGTGGCGCATGCCTGTAGTCCCAGATACCTGGGAGGCTGAGGCGGTAGAATTGCTTGAACCCAGGAGGGGAAGGTGGCGGTGAGCCGAGATTGTACCATTGCACTCCAGCCTGGGTAACAAGAGTGAAGCTCCGTCTCAAAAAAAAAGAAAACACACACACACAAGAGAAAGGAAGCTATGTTCGTTGTATTTCTTAAAAGAAGTTAGTTTATTAAGTCAGTCATTCCCATCTAATTTTCCTGGTTATACACAGTATTCTTCACAGTTTTAACCTGACAACACAATATAAATTTAATTATGGTTATAGACCAGCCACTTTTGCTTAATTACAGGGAGTATGCTTTCCAGATACAGCCATATCTGAATTTGAAATGCATCAAATATATGGTAGATGTTAGTTATTTTAGTGCTTCTTAATGTTTTGCTGTTCTAGGTAATTAGAAAAATATCTGAGGACTTTGCTAAACTTTATGGACATACGTCTATTTGCTTTGTCTTGATAACATTTAAATTTCTAAAATAATAGAAAAAAGCCACTTGTAGGATGATGAATATACAGATACTATATGCCTATATTATAACCACATCCAAAACTATTTCTCTTTATTTATCTATCTTAGCAGGAAATTCATTTGGGATTCAGAATATGGCTGTTTACAAAATGTGAGCACAAGTGACCTCTTTGGAGGATGAGATCCATGTAGAGCTTTTGGCTTTTTGGTTAAAGGAGAGATGAGCAAGTTTACTAAAGGCCTTGGTACAGGTTAGGGGGAAGACAGGGACAGTGGTAGGTCACATGAAGCCTACTGCTCCCCTCTTGCCCCCTAAAGGCTGAGGGACTAGTGTTAGGCTGAGAATGAGAGACCTGTATGGCCAAGGGACTGCCTCAACAGTTCTTTGAATATAGTTATTTAGATTTTCCAGAAACAAATTAGATCTCTCTTTGCTTTGCTATTATGATGTTGCCTCCCTGAAAACAGGATGTCATTTAATTGATGATCTGATAATTTTGCCATTAGTGTACCACCCTCAACTTTGATTATTCATATTTGTGGCTGAATAAAAATGTTTTTAGGACATTTTAAGGGCATGATTCCTGCCCTTTGAGTGCATTGCAGGACATACCCTTCTTCTTTCTTCATGGTAGAATCACATATGATTTTGTTACTGGTACCAACAAAATAAGCTTTTAAGAATTTTAATGCACATATATTTTATAATCAAAATTGTATTAATTTCATTTTCTGGTATGATTTCAAAAATATGTACATTGTTTATAAAAAATATTGTCATTGTCCAGACATATGGCCTTAAACTACACTTAAGTCATGTCTATATAAAACTGAAATGGTGATGCCTTAGATATTAAATTGTTGAGTATGTGAATGGGCTAACAGTCATCAAAAGCCTCATACAACATTCAATACATGGTACTTTTTCTTTCCTCCATTGATAACATCACATTGGACTGGGATGCAGAGAAAATCACTAACTTCCCTAAACCACGTTTTTTTTTTATTTCAGAAACAAGGCAATGGGATAGTATCTAAGGCTCCTTTTAAATAACTCTAACACTTAGGTTTCTATGACTGTTTTGATACTGGTGAAACAAAATGGATATACATGATTACACATATTGATTTTTTTTTTTTTTTTTTTGCGATGGAGTTTCTCTCTTGTTGCCCATGCTGGAGTGTAATGGCACAGTCTCAGCTCACTGCAACCTCTGCCTCCCAGGTTCCAAGCGATTCTCCTGCCTCAGTCTCCCAAGTAGCTGAGATTATAAATGTGTTCCACCGTGCCCAGCTAATTTTGTCTTTTTAGTACAGACAGGGTTTCACCATGTTGATCAGGCTGGTCTCAAACTCCTGACCTCAAGTGATCTACCCGCCTCAGCTCCCAAAGTGCTGGGATTACAGACATGAGCTACCACCCCCAGCCTATATTGATATTTTTTATGTGATGATTATTGACTGCAAACTAATCAGGGACAAGTGATGCTATGCTACAATAATGATAAGGAGACCCTTACAATTGAAATTGTTTTTTTCAATCTTATTTATACTATTAAGAAGATATGAGAGATAGAAAAATGTATTATCTTTTCCACCACAAACTAGAATAAGCTCAATGGGATACCTAGGTCTTGAATAAAATGAGTAGACTTCAGATTTTTTCCCAATAACATGGATTGCCTCACCATTCTAATGCAAGCTCTGGAATAAAAGACACTTTTAACTGAGTGCAGCAAGTATTTTCGGTAAAAGATTTTTTTTCATAATTTACCATTCTGCTGAACCAACCTTTAATCCAGCTGGAAGCTCTAAAATTCTAACATAATTCAGAAACATTCAAAAAGAAGACCAAGAAAGAGAAGGCTTTATTTCAGCTTGTATTGTATTGTGCAGAAAGACAAATAATCTAGCCAATTTACTTTTTCCATCTATGAAAAGCCTTAGGAGGTTCAAAAGGCACCTTTTAAGCAGTTTGTGTTCCACCATGCCATTTGGGTAAAAAGTAATTATTTAAAATATATTGCTTTGTTTATCTGATAACATAATTCTGGAAAAGCTAATCCATCTAACTTTATTTGTGGAAATATTAAAATGATTCAGCTGGATGGTTAATTTTGGTAGTCGGGGATTATAAACTCACTTCACAGAATTTTTAAACAGGTTTTGACATTCCTTTCCCATAAGAAAAGCCTGTATATATTTGACCTTTGGATTTCAGCCAACCCTGTCATTTTTTTTCTGCAGCTTGGTAGAGAATTATGTTCCTAAGCCATTTTTGGCTTACCAGCCATTTTTCTCCCTAGAGTCACCACTTAGTACTAGAGCACAAGGTCAGAATAAGGAAATTGAGGGAAGACTGGAGTTCTTTCATTAAAATGAACTCACTGGATAAAGGTATATAAGACAGGGGAAACACCACCCACCCCCCCCACCCCAACACACACACATGTTGCAGAAAGAGGATAATCATTTGGCTGTTTGAATTGAATTATGTGGCAAAGTACGGGGCAAATCCAGAGTCAGGACTTGCAGTCTCAAAGTTCAAAGCCACTTAATGAAAAACAGAGCTCTTCATCATCCTCTAAAAGCATTTCCTAAACAGCCAATTGCATGCGGTGCAGCTGTAAAGGGAATTACATAGACCTAGCCTGTGACCTCTAGAAAGGCATTAAAAGTTTAGAAAAGAAATACAGTGTTGCCAAGTCACTGCACAAGCATTTTAGTAAATCTCTATTTAGAAAAATCATTGCCAGGTACTATGGCTGATGCCTATAGTCCCAGTACTTTGGGAGGCTGAGGTGAGAGGATTACCAGAGCCCAGGGGTTTGAGGTTATAGTGAGCTATGATCACAGTTGCACTCCAGCCTGAGTGAGAGTGAGATTCTGTCTCTGAAAATAAACATGCTGGGCATAGTGCCTCATGCCTGTAATCCCAGTACTTTGGGAGGCTGAGGAGGGCAGATCACTTGAGCCCAGGAGTTCAAGACCAGCCTTGCCAACATAGTAAAACCCTGTCTCTAATAAAAATACAAAAATTAGCTGGGCATGGTGGTGCATGCCTGTAGTCCCAGCTACTTGTGAGGTTGAGGCAGGAGAATTGCTTGAACCCAGGAGGCGGAGGTTGCAGTGAGCTGAGACCATGCCACTGCACTCCAGCCTGGGCGACAGAGCAAGACCTTATCTCAAAAAAATAAATAAATAAAATACATATTAGTGTGCAATAGTTCATCAATATTTAAAAATATTTTATAATTATTTCTGTCTAGGAGTATGGAATCTGATAATAATTCTGTTTGACTACTCTTTAGAATGTTGATTTTCAAACATGTTTTTTCCAATCATCTAGGAGTCTTTTCTTCAAACAGAATCTTGCATGGAAGCCCAATATATGAAACATAAAAAAGGGAGGCTTTTTTGAAGAAGAGGCAAGCTCAGGGTTCTGCCTGCTTGGTCTCCCCACTGTTCCTTGGGCTTCTCTGACAAATACTCTCCGCCTTGGGCTAGTTCCTCACAAGTAAGGTCTTCTGCCTGGATTAGAGCATTTAACAATATTTGTGCGGTTGTTTATCCTGAGTAAAATGCAAGACTCATGGTAAAGCCAGTATATTTTCACTGCATAAGACAGAAGCTCTTCCTTGAAGACTTCTGTGCAGAACTATGTCCAGTGAACAGAAGTCTACTCCATTTTTAGTGAGGCACTCTTCCCCACTGCAGGCATCAGCCTGATGTCCTTTTCAGGACTGTCATATATGGGGTCATACCTAATCAAATACCAAATTCATTACTAAACTCACTAAAATGCTATCCTCTTTTTACAATAATAATTCAAGTACTACACTGCTCAGAAACTAAACATTTGGAAACACAGTGTAAAGGATTAAGAACCTATGTATAGTCTATAGGATTCTTTGAAAAGTCATTAACTTACCATCTCAACTTCTCATGTATAAAAATCACTTAACCTTGTGAAGCAATAAAAACCACAAGTTGTAATGCACAATGAGGATATAAGTGTTACTGGAAAAATAAATTGTTCTAATGACTTGTTCCTTTCATGGAGCAGAAAATAAACACACCTTTGCCAAGATGCGTGTTGATAGACATGTATCTTGCAGTTCCAGTTAAACTTTTGTGTTCCCTATAAGGTATGTGTTTTTTGGTTTCAGGGTCAATGTATTCCTTGGCTAGTCCAAAGTCTATAATGTGTATAACATGTTCTTTCTTATTGCCTTGTCGGCCAATCAGGAAGTTCTCTGGCTTGACATCTCGGTAGATGAGGTTCTTTGAGTGCACATATTCCATTCGAGAAAGCTGAAAGAGAAACAAATTATGAAAATACTCCAAAGAAGTATATCAGGAAAATACATCAAAATGTTTTCTTTTATCAGACCAAGGTTTTAATTACTGAAATAACAGTAAAATTCATCTCCTTTTCACCAACTAGAGTCACTTCACTGACTTGTAAACCAAAAAATATTTTTGTTATAAATACATACATAACAAATATCAAGACTAGGAAAAGAAAGTGGAATAATACAGGTCCGCTAAAATGATAATTCAATTTTACTTCATAATGTCACAATTTGCAAATGATGAATGAAATTAGTTGTTTATATGCTACTTCAGAAAATTAAGCAGTTGAGGGAAAAGAAGTATTCGCAGGTAGGATATCAAACTGTTGGTGACCTTTGAGACAAATGCCACTGCCATATTCACCTCCTACCCACATCTTCCTATCCTTAGTTGGACAAGACTACCTAACCCAGCTTTCATTGCTGTGAGGCCCAGAGAAGTTAATACTGACCTGGTATCACATAGCTAATTAGCAGCAGAGACAGGGAAATAGTTCATTTCATTTTTTTATTTTTTGAGACAGAGTCTCGCTCTGTCTCCCAGGGTAGAGTGCAGCCTCTGCCTCCCGGGTTCTAGCGATTCCCGTGCCTCAGTCTCACGGGTAGCTGGAATTGCAGGCACATGCCCGGCTAATTTTTATATTTTTTGTAGAGATGGGGTTTTACCATCTCGGCCAGGCTGGTCTCAAACTCCTAACCTCGGGTGATCTGCCCTCCTTGGCCTCCCAAAGTGCTAGGATTACAGGCACAAGCTATTGTGCCTGGCTGAAACAGTTCATTATTGCTGTTAAATTTATTTTAAGATTATTTTTGGGTCGGGTTACCCACAAAGGGAAGCCCATCAGACTCACAGCAGATCTCTCAGCAGAAACCCTACAAGCCAGAAGAGAGTGGGGGCCAACATTCAACATCCTTAAAGAAAAGAACTTTCAACCTAGAATTTCATATCCGGC
>CAUYQU010067583.1:0-13863 GCA_963574635.1 Cheracebus regulus | reverse complement strand
AACAGCAAAGACTTGGAACCAATCCAAATGCCCATCAATGACAGACTCAATAAAGAATATGTGGCACATATACACCATGGAATACTATGCAGCCATAAAAAAGGATGAATTCATGTCCTTTGCAGGGACATGGATGAAGTTGGAAACCACTGTTCTCAGCAAAGTAACACAAGAACAGAAAATCAAATGCCACATGTATTCACTCATAAGTGGGAGTTAAACAATGAGAACACATGGACACAGGGAGGGAAGCATCACATCACACACCAGGGCTTGTCAAGGGGTGGGGGCTAAGGGAGGGATAGCATTAGGAGAAATATCTAATGTAGATGAGGAGATGATGAATGTAGCCAACCACTATGGCACATGTACTCATATGTAACAAACCTGCACATTCTACACATGTACCCCAGAACTTTGTTGTATATACTTTATATATACAACACTATATATATATATATATATATATATATATATACACACATATATATTCAGTATATATAGTATACATATATATATATTTGAGAATTATTGATCTGATATTATTGATATGATATATGATCTGATAGATATCCATCAAATTAAGATTTATTTGATGTTTTCCTCATCAGAGACTGCAGTTACAGTCACTTGGGAAGAAAATCGCAGAGGTAAACTGCCACTTTTATCTCCGTAAATCAAAGGTACATATTATGAAATATATATATATATATATACACACACATATACATATACATATATGTGTATGTATATATATGTGTGTATATATATATATATAAAGAGTAAACTTAATGACCAGGTCTTGTTTTCTAGTATCGGACTCCAATAGAACCAGGGTTTCTTGCAGAATTGGCTGGTTCTTGGACTGAAGGAAATTCACAAGATGAGTCTTGAGTGTCTTGCAGTGCCAAAAAGGAAGCAATTGCTCAGCAAACACACACACAGTGCTGGTGGTAAGTCAAAGCGACACAGGGTTGGGTAGCAAGGACTTCCAGTAGTCAAAGAGGCACAGTTTGAACAACTAACTATATAAAATAGTAGGATTATAACTTAACGTGTAAAACATATATCCAGGAGTCTATATAGGTATAAATAAATGACCCAATTAATAGTGGAAAACAGAAATACTAATGAAGAATCCAAGTAACTTTTGTAGATATTCTTTCCTCAATGAGATGAAGCATATCTCTCTACTAAGAATGTTTAGTCTGCACATGGTAATTTTCTCCCAAGAGAATGGTATAGAAATGGGGGAAGAGAAACTTTATAGTAGAAAGAACTGACAAACAGTGCTGTGGCTAGATGGCCAAGGTCAGTGTCAACATTGGTAAGTAATAATTTGTAATATATACCTTTGATTTACGGAGATAAAAGTGGCAGTTTACCTCTGTGATTTTCTTCCCAAGTGACTGTAACTGCAGTCCCTGATGAGGAAAACATCAAACAAATCTCAATTTGATGGATTTCTATACCATATCAGATCAGTAATTCTAAAATTGTTGATGCCATCGAAATAGTCAAAGTCTGAGAAAATGCCACCAGTAAGAGGTCCCTGAGGAGATGGGGCATCTAAGTGCAGTGTGATGCTTTGGGTGAAGTCCTACAACAGAAGGTGTGAGTGAAGCAATGACGAAGTATGGACTTTAGTTGAAAACAGTGTATTATTATTGGACTATTCATTGGAACAAATGTACCACACCAATATAAAATGTTAGTGTTAGGACAAACTAGGTGGGGAGTACTTGAGAACTCTCTGTATTAACTGTAACTTTTTTGAAAATCTACAACTGTTCTAAAATTTAAAAGTTTACTTAAAGAAATAATTCCAAATATTTTTCCCTGTGAAAAACAAGACTGGTAAAAGGTAAGCACTGACTTTTTCAAAGCCTTCTTCTACATTTGAGACTCATATTGGGCTGAGGCAAGAAATCTCTCTCTCTCCCCCCCCTCTCTCCTCTCTCTCTCTCACTTTGCTCATTCTCTGTTAGAGTTTCCTTATCATGGCTTCCATAATGCTCTAGAAGTGTACTAGCATTTATGCTAGGATAGTCCACACAAATAATTATTCCTCAATTAAATAAAAATGCTTAGAATATTTAGCAGCCTTCATCCTCTGGTGTGATTGAATTTATCTTCAAGAATATTTTGTGTAAGGCAAAGACTGTAGAGAGAGAAATGCTCACCAGCTATCTTGTGCTCATAGGAGAAAGTCCAGGAGAGCTTCAAAAGCCACAAACCCAGGAGCTCACACTTCCAAACTAACTCCAGCAACTGATGCTCCCAGCCTCACTGCCACAAAAGCAAAACAAATAAACCCTTTTTTGGTTGCATGAATGAAATACCTAACCAATGTATACATCTGAATCGTAACTTTAAACCACCAGGAAGTTTACACAGCTTTCTGTCCTATGTGTGTCTCCTGCCCAGGATACTTTGCTCTTGTTATTTCTTGACTGAAATATATTTATGTGGAGCGTTCATCTGATAAACACCTTGGTGCCCTGTGAAGATAGCTTGGTAGGAATGCTAGCACCCACCTGTGTCCCACACCACTTTTCACAGACTATTATCTTAGCACCTGTCACGATTGATTTTATGTGCATCCTCAATAAGCTTCCCTACTAATCATATGTTTATAAAAGTCAAAGAATTTTACTTATCTTTCTATCTACACTGCCTAATATATGACATGTAACCAACACTAACATGTATATTGCTAAATTTATGAAGGAAATAAAGAATACATGTGCTTTTCTATTCAAACATTCTTAATAGAATAATAAAGGTGTTACCCATCCCATGCATCACTTTTTTTGTTTTTTTTTAGAGATAAGGTCTTGCTGTCTCTCCAGGAAGGAGTGCACTAGTGTGAACACAGCTCACTCCAGTCTTGAGCTCCTGGACTCAGGCAATTCTCCTCCCTCAGCTTCCAAAGCAACCAGAACTATAGGTGTGCACCCCCATATCTGGCTAACTAAAAAAAATTTGGTAGACATGGAGTTCTTTCCATGTTTCCCCAGGCTGGTTTGGAACTCTTGACCTCAAGCAATCTTCTTGCCTCAGCCTCCCAAAGCGCTGGGATCACAAGCATGAGCCACCAGATGGCCCAGTACACCACTTTTAACAGAAGGAAAATGAGCTGATTTTTATTTTAGCCCTTATGTTAATTTTGTCTAGTAAGTATATGTATCCAACACATCCATGCACCCACAGACACACAGACTCCAAATTACCAATAAACAAAATGAATGTACCTTAGTGCTTAACTTGTTCACAAACGTGTCCAATATTTTCAGAAGAATGGCAATAGCACCTGTCTTCTTGGGTCTATTTACTTGCAAATTTATTCATTATAGGAATAAAATGATTCTGTCATATTTAATCTTTAGATTCTGTAAATATAGACATGTAAATTTTGAGGAATTCATAATTTCAATAAGCTGCAATGAGAACCAATAATTTGGATGTCTTATGGAGCTCATTAAATGTGATATTTTGCACACTTCAAATCTGATTCTCACAAAACATCAGCAATAAAAGCTCCTAAACCAAGTAAAAATATTTTTTATAAATGTTCCATTTATTTCAAATAATATTTGACTTAAAAAGCTAAAATTTATTAGAATAATTTTGACATTTAGATTTTCTCATAATGTAATTGGATCTGTTTGTCCAACATTCTGTTAAATACTTAGTAGCATTCTAAAATAGAGATTTTGTACAATATACCTTTTGTATTCCACTATAATTTTTAAACTATGTGCAATCAACCCTACTTAATTTCCCTTGAAAATGTATAAATTATTTTAATATACAAATTATCAAAAAATGCATGATTAAATTTGAACAGTAATAGAATTTCCTGACTTAAACATCTTTTAAAGGCTAAGTGACTAGCTGTAAATGTTAAATCAAAACAGAAATCAAAAATGAGAATCAATCTATACTTTTTAAAGACATCTTTCATGAAGTTTTAGATATTACACTATCTTCTTATGAGTCTCCGAAATGATTAACTTTGAGTGATATACACCTTTGGTTCAGCTACATATTTGAAACAATTTTAAAAGTGATGATATCTTTTTAAGTAGCTATAACTGTAATATGTAGTCCATCAAATCTGACAATGTGCATTAGGCAAGAGCTATACCAACCTATTGTGTTACATAATTATTGATCATTATTTTACATTTTGTGATATGTATCAATATTGACAGGGTCAATATTAGAGAGTGATATACATTTTTCAGAAATTAACTGCAAGTGCAAAGGGCAATCCAAGCGAAGGCACCTCTTAGACTAAGATTTGACAAAGCTTCAGTGACTGCACAGTAACAGCTTCTCAGTTACAACTTGAGAGTGGCTGAGAAAGAACGCCATGTGAGTACCACCCAAAGGTGGGCCATCCTTCAATTTCAAACAGTAAAGGAACTGTCCAGCCACAAAGATCTTCTAGCATCGAAGCAAAAATTACAGTAAGCAACTTATGTCAAAAACAAGTGTGATCATGATTCTCAATGGTAGATTTTGGTCTTCAGCCACCAACCATGCTTCATGAGCCTCAGCTAGAAATAATTTCACAAGCACAGTTGACCTGGAAGAATTGCTTTCAAGTGTGAATGTCCTGAAGCTTCCTGGAGCTCCATAAAAACTACAAATGTGACTGACAGTTATGTGCAAAGATGTGTATAACTTGTAAAACTATCTTCTTAAAGTGCAAAGATAGAACAAATTTTTAAAAATGCTTTACACAAATAAATAATGATGAAAATGATGAGTAAGAAAGTATGATTACCAAAAAAGTTAAGTATGGTAATTCCTGTAACTTCCCTCACTACAGAAATTTCCTTAAAAATGTAAATGTGTGTGCATTCTGAAGTAAGTCTGATATGATACACCTCATAGGAATTAAGTTGTCATTATTGGTTGTTGAAATGAACATTGAATTTGTTTCCTTGATTTTGCTTACCTGTATCTTATTTACTCATATTTCTTTAGTAATACATATTAAACCATATTCAAAATTAAAAATAGAAAATCATATATAAAAAATTTTAAAGATGACTATTTTTGCATCCTTCAAAGGACTCATTAGAATTAAAGATCTTCTTTATCATATTAAAATTACCCTTTGGTACCCCAAATTTGAATTACATAAGATGGCTTCCTTTAGGGAAGATGGATTGGGGCTAGATTTTGTGGTAAATATGTCTGTTGCATAACTGAAGATTCACAATTTAAAGGTCAAATTATTTTGTATTAGTAACTTGGATGGAAATCTCTCTAAATGCAATAGTACCAGCCTTTTATCTGTTGTCCTAATCACTTTAAAAATGTACTCTTTGTTCTCATTGTGGATATTATTCTCTTGTATTATAATACAAAGATACCCTTAAAGATAAGAGGAGCCTATGTGTGACACTGGTGAATGCTATGGCTCTAAATGGCTTCTAAATGAAAGAGATCTTGCTGTCCGCCCAGTTTACATTCTTTGCAGCCTTATCTGAGCCATCTCCCCACATTGTGGACCTGCTTAGGGAGTCTGGGCCCTAGCAATAGGTACACTGGCTGTTTGAAAGGATGACTGGCCAAAAGATTTTAGAATAATTTATGCCAAAATGATAGCACACCACTGTAACAAGAGCTGCCAGAAATGATGCAGATACACAAATATCTGACTCACACAGACGTAAGAAACGAAACGAAACTCCTTTCTCTCCATACATTTAGAGAAGGACTCATTTTTCATACTGAAGACTCAAAGCAGAGTGTCCAGTCCTCTTCATTTTGGGTGTGTGAGAGAGAGTTACCCACTCAAACTTCTAAGGATATCTATTCTAATTTTCTTCAGGGCCCCACAATTTTGCTAAAAACAGACCTTATAGCTTTCAATTCCATGTAAGAAGGAAGGCAGGGTAACTTAAAGACAATTTACTACCCAAGAAAACCGGTGCATGCATGCGGCACAGGTACCACCAAAGGCACTTGACGTCTTATCTCCATGCAGGTTCCATCAGCACAAAGGTCACTCTGATCTCCAGAATGTGATCACCTCATACCTACCACCGATATTCAAAACTAACTGGTTAATAAGGATGATCAGTTATCAATATTTTCCCAACTCTCCACAGTAATCAAGCACAAAATCCAATGAATAAAATCAAATTTACAGATCTGGTACCATTTTGGTCCAAATAATGGACCACAAAGTAATCAGAAAGATGAATTTGGGTGTGGGAGATGAGTTTCTCCTTCCTTTTGTGGATGGAATCATGGTTCACAAAAGGTAAGGAGACTGGTAATAACAGTAGAAACATTAAAAAAACATTGATGATAACCAGAAGGCCAGAGTTAGGCAGATCTCACAGAGTGATTTTGAACATCAGTTATAATCTCTGTCATAAGAAAACTTTTAAAGCTGCATTAATTTGATGTTTAATGCATAACTGGATACCTAGTGGAAGGGTCTGGTTTTAGTAGAGAATTTTCTAAATTTATTGGTAAGCAAGGGTAGGACTCAGTTCTGCCCATGAGTAAGGCACCACATTGAACTTCTTCCAAAATCAAAACATCTGTTGTATGCAGGCTGCACTCACACTGACATAGCTATGAAAGAAACGTCTTCAAAATGCTCACTGTAAGCCTCTTTAAATCCTTCTTAATGTCTGATTTCCATCATGAGCTAAAAATTTAATTACTTACAAAAAATAAAAAACGAAAAACTTTTTTGAAGGTTAAAACCCCTCTTTTTGTTTTTTCTTGCCCTCATACCTGGCCTTTAGCCTTATGAATTGCTGATTTTGTCTGTACAGCCAATGTTAAGTTAAAGGTGGAAGGCAAACATGTCCTAGTTGGACAAAGTTCTAGTTTTTTTCTCTACTGGTTTGGTATTGGATTCAGTTAACCATCTACTTTTACTCTCAACAGTGCCCTGGTTTGAGTGATAAATTAGATGGTTACTTATTATATGTGGTAAGAGTCAGAGACATGTTTGGTGAAAGCCTAATAAAAGTGCTTAAACTTACCAAACGTTGAAGGCCACTGCTCAGCAGATTAAGATACTTACTGCTTTGGGTAACAATGATACCACAGCAAAATCACAAGCTTTATTTCTTTATTTTGTAGTTTTTGAAACAAAGTCTTGCTCTGTCACCCAACTGGAGTGCAGTGGTATGGTCTCGGCTCAGTGCAACCTCCGCCGTCCCAGTTCAAGTCATTCTACTACCTCAGCCTCCCGAGTATCTGGGACTACAGGTGTGCACCACCAGGCATGGCTCATTTTTTGTATTTTAATAGAGATAGAGTTTCACCGTGTTGGCCAGGATGGTCTCGATCTCCTAACCTCATAATCTGCCTGCCTCAGCCTCCCAAAGCGCTGGGATTACAGGCATGAGCCATCACGCCCGGCCACAAGCGTTATTAACAAAGGAAGAGGCACAATTTTCTCTGTTCTCCAACAAGCTGGTTTTCATTAACAACTGACCTCTCTGTTTTCTTAAATGGTGAATGCAGATTAAACTAAAACCTCTAAAGGAGGTTTAATATGTAATGATTTAATTAATTAATCATTTAATATGTAATGATTCCAGAGATCCTTTTGAGAGGAGTTTCACCTGGGAAAACCTCAGACAGAATGTCAAGTAGATTAAGCTTTTTTCTCTTCCAGAATAAGCCTTTGGGTCCATTCCAGACATATTGCTATTTAATCTCTTTAAATGTTGATTGAGAAAAAGAAATACTTCCCATGTTAGGAGGCGGCCTAATTAAATCAGGCATCATTGACTATCACCTGAGGCTTCAGGAGAGGAACCTCATTCAGTGTAATGACCGATTTAAAATGGTGACTGACTGTGCTGTTCTACCTGTCAACTTTCTGATTCTGAAGGAACTTATGTCTAGATTGTTTAACAAAAGCAAACTACACAAAATTTCTGTTGGAATACTATGCGGCCATAAAAGCAATGAGATCATGCCCTTTGCAGGAACATGGATGAAGCTGGAAGCCATTATCCTCAGTTGGAAGCCATTATCCACAGGAACAGAAAACCAAACACTGCATGTTCTCACTTAAGAGTTGGACAATGAGAATACATGAACACAGGGATGGGAACAACACATGCTGGGGCCTATTGGGGGTGGGGGCAGGGAGAGCATTAGTTAAAAATACCTAATGCATGCTGGGCTTAATATCTAGGTGATGCGTTGACAGATGCAGCAAACCACCACGGCATGCGTTTACCTTTGTTCCAAACCTGTACATCCTGCTCTTGTACCCCAGAACTTAATTTTTTTTTAAAAGACACATTCTGGTGTTGTCCTCATAGGTGGGATTTCCACGTTGTTGAGGTACACACATCATGACACACTAGAGACTACTCTCCGAAATATTCACAAGTGTTTAAATAAAAATACATATTTTCCTCGGGCTGCCATAACAAAACACCAAAAACTGGGTGGTTTAAACTACAGAAATTTGTTGCCTCACAGTCCTGAACACTAGACATACAAGTTTAAGGTGCTAGTCAGGCCACGGTCCCTATGCCTTCAGGAGAGAATCCTCCCATGGGCCATCCTAGCCTCTCGTGTTAGTTGGCAATTCTTGGCATTTTTGGCTTGTAGACGCATCAGTCCAGTCACATGTCCAGCTTCTCCCTGTGTCTTCACATCATTTTCTCTCCATGATTGTGTCTGTTTCCAAATTTCCAACTTTTTGTAGCCACTAGTCATACTGGACCAGGGCTCACTCTAATCCTTTCATCTTAATAACAATTAGCAAGGCAGGAACTTTTCTGTTCCTCAAAATCCACACCACTGCTTATTTTCTGACTTTCTGGTTCTTCTTTTTTTTAATCATGTGGGTGTCTCATTATTTTTGGTTTCGCTCTCCGATTACTATTGCAGTTGATCATCTCTCCACTTACATCCCTGACATCACAACTTCTTTCAGTGGAGTTTTTTGGCAACTTTTATTGATTAACCACCCTCTTTATAGACTCTAGATATTAACTGATTGCTGATATATGTTATTATATATATCTTCTTCCAATCCATTATCTCCATCTTAACTTTGTACACAAAGCCTACTGTTGAACAGAAATTCTTAATTTTGCTGTTTTTAACTCCAATGATGTGTTCACCTATGTTTTAAGATTTTTTTTTTAAGGCTAAGAAAATTTACCTTTACGAAATGGTTATAAAGTTGTATTTATAAAAATACTCTCCTCTTAGTTTCAGTTTCATATTTAATGTTTGAGTCACTAATTTATTGAGATTTACTTTGAACAGGTATGATGCAGAGATTCAAGATTAAAATTTGCTTTGCTGAGCTAGTTTCCCGCTAGATCTACCATGGGACTTGTCATTTCCTGTCTCGGGCTGCCATTCAATTCACAGACCAAGTCCTCATCCATCCATGGTCTCTTTTTTAGAATTTCCATTCCATCCCATTAGCTTCTTTGTCTGTTTCTGTAATTTACTATACACTGTGTTTCTCCCACAGCATTTTATATATCACTATTTGGTAGAGGCATTTTACCTCTTTTGGCCTGATTTTTCAGATATTCTTATGTATTTTAAGATGCAGATTGTAGAAAAATATAAATTGTAGGATATGAATATGAAGATCATTTTTCAACTTCCCTAGAAAAACACTGCAGAAATTTTCATGGAAAAGAAATTAATTATGAATAAAATTGCCCTTCTTTATCATATTTTTAAGAGAAGTTTAATTTTCCCCATATATTTCTAATACATGCTCCATCAAGTCAACTTCTAGCTATTTTTGTGGCTTTTTGTTATTTACTTTCGAATGCATTTTTAAGGATGTTAGTGCTAGGTCTATTTGTAAATTAATCACATATCTGTATACTTTGCCAAATTCTTCTTAGTTTTGTAATAGCTTATCTCTTAATACTTTGCTAATTATATGAAATTTCCAAATCAGATAATTACATGCTGTGCAAATTATGAAACGTGTCCCTATATTCTAATTTTTCCGCTTTTAAAAACATTTGTGTGCCTTGTTGCTCTGTCTAGAACTTATGGTTCCACATTGAATATTCTCTTCTTTACTCTTAGAAATATCCATGACTTGTTATTGCAAACTTCATGGAAATAGAGCATAAAATTTCTATATATCACACATGCTCTTTGCTGTAGTATAATCTGGTGGTCTATATAATATTAAGCAGGTTTTTTTTTAAGTTTTGAGAATTTCTGAGAATATTTGAGAAATTTATCTTTTATTTTTAATTTCTGGAGAGCTCTTTTTTAATTTCTGAAGCTCAGTGAGTGAATTGTATCATTCTTTTTAGCACATACCAAAAGCATTGTATCATAAATTAATGTGGTAAATTGCATTGTAGTATTTTCTGATTTCTAATTAATTCCACTTAATTATTTTAGTCATCTTTTTATAATTATGCTAGCCTATATTTTAAATAAATTTGAGTCAGTTATAAGCATATTATTGTCATAAATTACTTTTTGCTTTATTTAGCGCTCTAAAATTCCTTGAAAAGGAAGAATAAAGACCACTAATAACATTAAGATCTCAATAGATTATTATAAACTTATTATTTCTTAAACTCTTCTCTAAATCATCTTTCTTTTCAATGATGAGCTATCATAGTTTCTTAAATTATTAAATTTTTCCACTGGACAAATATGAGCTTCTTAATAGAATGGTAGCTCAGTCCCAAATGCTTAGGAAAGAAGGACTTACACTCAGTTTCTGAGTCCTCACTAATGTTGTGAATATTTCTCTCTTCACCTCAATCCTGAGGATAGCTCAAAGAAATAATTGTTTGCCAAAAGGCAGTTGGAAAATTGTGACTTCTAAATTGGCTATTTCTATGCAAAGTGTTTTGGCCTTTTTAGGAGGTGCTGTATTAGGACTTTCTAATTAACTTCAATTTGCAAATCATAGTTGACTAATTTGCAAATTCTATGTATTAATGTGAGTCAAGAATAGTTAATATTAAGTGTTGTCTAATCAGGTTACAAAAATAATAGAAGAATCATCAGCTTGGTGTTTATTAATACAAAGAACACTTGGAACACAGTGTGGTCTCTGAGCAAAACAATAAATGAACACATTCATGCATACCAAAGAAGAAACCAAAAATCCCAAACTCTCATCTGAATAAATTGCTCTTAGGGAAACTATTTTGTTTTAAAACTGATAAAGGTCCTACACAGCAGTTTGACATAGTAACAGAGACATTATGTGACCATTTTTACAACATTTTAGCTCAACTCTCTCATAACAGCCTGTAATACTTATATTTCTATCATCAAAATGCCTAGGATGTGTTTTTCTTCTCACACGTTTTATTCATTTAAATAGCAAGATTTTCTAGGGTGTTATTAGTTCATTCTCACATTGCTATAAAGAACTGCCCATGACTGAGTAATTTATAAGGAAAAGAGGTTTAATTGACTCACAGTTCTGCATGGCTGGGGAGATCTAAGGGGATTTGCAATCATGAAGAAAGGTACCACTTCACAGGGTGACAGGAGAGTGAATGAGCGGGGCAAAGGGGGAAAGCCCTTTATAAAATCATCAGATTTTGGCCAGGTGCAGTGACTCACGCCTGCAATCCCAGTACTTTGGGAGGCCAAGGCGGGTAGATCACGAGGTCAAGAGACTGAGACCATCCTGGCGAACACAGTGAAAACCATCTCTAATTAAAATACAAAAAAAGAAAGAAAAGTAGCTGGGCATGGTGGCAGACACCTGTAGTCCCAGCTACTTGGGAGGCTGATGCAGGAGGTGGAGGTTGCAGTGAGCCAAGATTGTGTCACTGCACTCCACCCTGGGCAACAGAGCAAGACTCAATCTCAAAAAAATAAATAAATAAATTAGACCTCTTGAGAACTCACTCAGTATCATGAGAACAGCATGGCGGGACCACCCCCAAGCATGATCTAATCACCTCCCATGAGGTCCCTCCTCCAACACATGGGGATTACAATTTATTTTACAATTCAAGATGAGATTAGAGTCAGGACACAGAGTCAGACCACAGGATATCATAGGGTAATAGGTAGGATTATCCATCATTCATTCACCTTATTGAATGATTCATATATTAATATCTGCTAGTTACAGTGTTAGGGATTTAAGAGTATACAATACTTGTGAAATTTTATTCTTTGTTTTGAATGTGGTTATCACCTCCACTGGATTATAAAATCCTTGAAGACTGACGCTCTATTTTTTGCTTTATTTTACTCCTCTGGATATATCCAAGGTATGGCACAGCTCTGGAATAACATAAGGGCAACAGAAATGCAGACTAAAAAGATAATGAATAATAGAATGGAAGATGCATTAAGATACCATTGGATAAGAATCCAAGTGACAGTGTAGCAGGGAACTGGTAGAAAAAAAAAAGGCAAACTGAATAATGAGTAAGCTTTAAACTACAGATATGGAGAAGAAAATAGAAAATACATTTTAAATCAGATTTCAACTTTCCCTGAATAAATTACAGTTCCTTAATTCTGAGTTTGCAAAAAGCTATCCAATTCTGTCGAGTAATGTATAATCCAAATAGATGGCTGAGGTTGCAACAATATTAACTTTACCACAGAGTTTAGTGTACAATGTTGAACATTTGGAAACTGCTGAATTTTCAATATTTAATATTCATGAGACTTTTAATTAGTTTGAAAGCTGCCCATTATGTCAAGATCACTAAACCTCCACTCCATCCCGAACTAAGAATTTTGCATGTCCATTAAAATTAGGGGTTGGAGAGAAACTGTTTTTAATTAAAGAACAAAAACTATCAATACCCATTTTTAAACAAGAAATATTAAATAAAACACACACAAACAGATGGAAAAACATTCCATGCTCTTGGTTGGGAAGAATCAGTTTTCTCAAATGGCCATACCGCCCAAAGTAGTTTATAGATTCAACACTATCCCCATCAAGTTACCTATGACCCTCTTCACAGTACTGGAAAAAATCATCTTAAACTTCATATGCAACCAGAAGAGAGCCCACATAGCCAAGACAATCCTAAGCAAAAAGAACAAAGCTGGAGGCATCACACTACCTGACTTCAAACTATACTACAAGGCTATAGTAATCAAAACAGCATGGGACTGCTACCAAAACAGAGATATAGACCAGTGGAACAGAAGAGAGGCCTCAGAGGAAATGCCACAAATCTAAAACTATCTGATCTTTGACAAACCTGACAAAAACAAGCAATGGGGAAAGGATTCCCTGTTTAATAAATGGTGTTGGGAAAACTGGCTGGCCATGTGCAGAAAACAGAAACTGGACCCCTACCTGACACCTTACACTAAAATTAACTCCAGATGGATTAAAGACTTAAACGTCAGACCTAACACCATAAAAACCCTAGAAGAAAATCTAGGCAAAACCATTAAGGACATAGGCATAGGCAAGGACTTCATCACTAAAACACCAAATGCACTGGCAACGGAAGCTAAAATAAACAAACAGGATCTAATTAAATTCCAGAGCTTCTGCACAGCAACAGAAACAATCATTAGAGTGAACCGGCAACCAACAGAATGGGCAAAAATTTTTGCAATCTACCCACCTGACAAAGGGCTAATATCCTGAATCTACAAAGAACTCAAACAGATTTACAAGAAAAAAATAAACCCATTCAAAAATGCTAAGGGCAGCCAGAGAGAAGGGTCGGGTTGCCCACAAAGGGAAGCCCATCAGACTCACAGCAGATCTCTCAGCAGAAACCCTACAAGCCAGAAGAGAGTGGGGGCCAACATTCAACATGTTTAAAGAAAAGAACTTTCAATCTAGAATTTCATATCTGGCCAAACTAAGCTTCATAAGTGAAGGAAAAATAAATTTTTTTG
>CAUYQU010067582.1:0-47169 GCA_963574635.1 Cheracebus regulus | reverse complement strand
CTTATGCACACACTTTACCACCTGGTCATATTCTGGCCTCTTGCCACCACTTGTAATCTTCCTTCCTTCCTCTCGGGTTAAGAGTAGCAACAGGTGGCAGCTGTTAGAAAGAGAGGCTGCCTGACCAGCCCGGAGCAGATGAGAAGCAACTGGCCACAGCCTTACTTCCCCAAGCTCACGTCTAAGACATTCCAGCTAATGGCTAATGCAAGGAAAGAGCCAGCACCTAAGGACATTTTTTAAATGTTTTGGGGTGTTTTTTTTTCTTTTTTTCTTTTTTACACACTTAAGCTAACTCAACGCAGGCTTATTATCATGGCGACTTGCAAGTCACATTCTAATGAGTTTCTAAGGCCAGAAAATACAGTAAAAATCACTTAAAATATCCATTCCTTCCATGCCTTAGTTTAACAGGTAGGCTTTATATTTTGCCATTTCTGTATTTTATGTTATGTACCTGTCATATAATCCCTCTAAACGTTTACAAAAGACCACAGACTTAATCGCTTCTTTTCTCATAAAGGGGCACCAACGTTGTGTTCAATTGTCAGGATATGATCCTGCTACTCTTTTCCAACCAGTAAGCAAGGAACAATTTCATCCTCTCTTAGCTTGTGATCTTAATTGGCAAGTAGCAATGGCTGACTTTATTGGTAACATCAGCTTCCATTTATCAGCCTCTAAGCTCCTGAACTTTTTACAAACTGTACCTGTTAAATTTATGTCTATTGTTACCACTAAACTTTTACTTCATCCCACCACTGTCTTTACAAATGGTTCAGAGAAAACTAAAAAGACAGCTATAGCGTGGCAAGAGCCATGCAAAACTGGCAACACAAAATCCAGGAACATTTTTAAACTACACAATAGGCAGAGTTAGGTGCCCTAATATTGGCCTTACAAACTTTTTCTCACCAAGACATAAATATAGTTAGTGATCCTGCTTATGCCGTGTATAGTATTACTCATTTAAATCTTGCACATGCCAAAGGCATTACTAATGAATCTCTACTAGCTTTGTTTCTTGCAGTGCAAGAGCTTCCCTTTGCCCGTCATCACCATCATTACATCACCCATATTCGCTCTCATTCTTGGCTACCTGGTCCCTCGCTCAAAGAGAACGCTCAAGCTAATGCTCTGGTATGGCCACAAATGTGGTTTGCAGACTTTCCAGTATTTTTGCGAGCTCAAGCTGATCATGCTTTTTTTCATCAGAATGCCCACAGTCTTAAACAAGTTTCATGTGACACTTGCTCAAGCTCACCTAAATATTAAAACTTGTCCTGATTGCCAATGGCATTCTCTCTCCTTTTTCCTTAGGATTTGGTGCCCACCCATGAGGTTTGGTGCCCAGTGCTATCTGGCAAACTGATGTTACTCAGTATTCAACCTCTGGATGTTTTAAATTTCTCCACATTACTGTGGACACTTATACAGCTTTAATACATGCTACTCCATGAACAGAAGAAAACAAAAATGCAATTGCACATTTGTTTAAATCTATTATGACTTTAGGACTTCCACAAACTATAAAAACTGACAATGGACCTTACTATCTTAGTGCTTGACTTAATTTGCATTGCAACTTTGGCACATACAACATAAAACTAGCATCCCTTGTAACTCAACCAGTTAGGCCATTATTAAACAAGCTAAACTCTTAAAATGTATCTTAATAAACAAACAAAGGGGAAATATGGGGCTCTCTCCTTGAGAACAGAGCCTATTGTTGGAGAATCGATCAACAATGACAGTGGTGATGTGGAAGGCACCTGACATTACCTGAGGAAAGCTAAAGAGACTGAATTAACATGCAACTAACTGGCTTACTGCTGTGGAAGCCCCTCCAACTGCAGAGAACCGGTTTCTTATGTATCAGGTGGTAACTGGGGAAACATCTGAGAAAGTAAGACAGACATGGATATTGGGGTGGCTGGTAATTCTTGTCCTATGCCAAGTGGGATCAGCTCAAGAACATGTTTATTGGAGTCACGTTCTAAATTCCCATTTTTAATGTTATTACATGGCGGGATGCTGACCCACTTTTGTCATCTAATGATACTTCTTAGACAGGAGGTCAATAAATGTCCCCGTCTTACCCCTGAATTGTACATTTGAAATGGATTAAACTTAATGATTCCTTGACTTTATTGTCTAGTAATCCCTCTCTTTGTGTTTCCACAATAGCACATGAAAAGTGTGTCACTCCCATTCCTCAGGAGTATCTTTACTCGCAGCCCAAAAAGGATGCTAAGCTTGCAAATTAGACCTTTATTTTTGGGTGTTTCCACTAATTTTACTGAGGTCTCTAATAAAGCTACACAAGTGGCTGATCTTCCTATATGCCATCTGAGTAGGGACTGACGATGCAAGTTTGAGTCCATCCAGTGGTCTCTGTGCAGACAACCTGCACCATGTCAAGGGCCTCTGTTTGATAATGACACTTTACTTGATTGGGGCCCCCATGGGGTTATCTTATGCCTGCAAATCAGACAATTGGAGTTGGGAGTCCCTACAATAGTTCTATCACCTGGTCAGAGTATGAGCTTTCAAGACTACTATTACAACTAAAAGGGAAACAAGATTTAAGCTCTGCTCATACTCACATTTGGAGACTAGGTCTTCCTTTTTTGAATAGGTTCTTTCACATGGTGAGTACATTACTAGTGGTGGCAACTATATCTTCTCTTTGCACAATAATGTTAGTAATACAGTCTTGATTTATACTATACACCCTTATATGCTTCTTTGTGGGCAAGGTGTTCCTAATATAAAGCTGAATCAATCCTTTTATAGTATTAAAATCTCTTCCAGTAGCTGGTATGTTACATCCTTGTCTCATCAAAACATTATACAGTTAAATATAACCTGTGTCATGATCTTAATGCAGAAAGCAGAATTGTGGCTACCTATAAATTTAACCCTGAACTGGGAAGAGGATTCCATCTTGCAGTTATTTAGAAAAGCATATCTGCAAGGGGCTTATGATGACCATTTGTCTTCTCAAGTGTTCACTCTTAAGTTTGACTTAAAGAAACAACTTGAAAAATGGTGGCAGCAATTACAAACAAACACCCTTCAGCACTTACAAGAAGGCTTTCGATGGTTAAACTCAGAACACTTGGTTGTCTGGGTTAAACATACATATTTGTGTCATGGCTGCTATACTTACTCTTTTGTATCTGTTTGCTAGGCATCTGCAAATGGCTCTGTGGTGCCACCTGTCCCATCTACAACCAAGGAAGAATAGAAGCTACCTTGCATGGGATGACCAGCATGCTCTAAGAATTAAAGAAGGGGGAGATGTAGGGGGCACACAGCAACATATTCAAGCTTATGTACATGGCACTTGAGGTCAGGCATGGAAAAATAATGAGGCACTGTGTATGTTATTTGTGCATGGTAATAAAACTCCTTGATCCTGAAAACAGGACAGGGAGTGGAGTGTGTGGTGTGATAAGGAACGCTGAAAACAGCCTCCTGAGAATGCAGTTTGAGTGTGTACAAGGTCACAGGTGCCTCAGCAACTCACCTCAAATGACCATCTAGTGGATGTTTGTAGTTAATACAAGCCCTTTCAATAAATACTTGGTGGACTGAGGTCGACTCTCTCAGAAGAGCTACCCTCTAGCCCTGCTCATCTGGAACTTCTGAGTACATTCTTGGCATTCACTGCAAGCTATAAGCTCTGCAACTTTAAAATATTTTATATAAAGAAAACATTTATGGTCAGTAACATATTTTCTAGTACATGTTTAGCATCCCATGAAAAAAATAATTTGTTATAAAACTCACTAATAAAACAAAGTATGTGTCATACAATAATATGAGACTGAATTTGGAAATCTAGCTGTATTTTTCATCCCTTGTCTAGCAACATTCTTAAACTGAGTATATTGCTTACTTGTTGTTTTAAATACATTTAGTATGTTTGCTTCTTTAAATTTCAGAATTTTGTTTTTGTTTTCCAGCACTAAGTGCTGACCAGCTTATGCAGATACTTAGGTGACACAGTACTTACTGCATATTTTCTGAATTGTTTACTTAGTTGGAAAAACAAATATAACTTTAATGAAAAGTGCTGTTTTAAGTTTTGCTACCAAGAAATGTTTAAATAGTCTGCTAAACATTAATCATTAATTTACTGATAATCTAAAGCACAGATTTTGTGCTGACTAAATTTTATCTATCTCAACTGAAATAAATAATAGAGATTTGCCTTATTTTTTGGTAGTTTTTCAAACTTTCACTAATTCTGATGACTTCACAGTGTCATTGGCTTACAGCTGTACATAAGTAGGCAAGTTTCATCATTAACTATAGATGCTAAAGAACCTTGTTGATAATTCTGACAGTTGAAATAAACTTCCTGTTACATTCAAATGGTTTATTTTTTAAATTTCATCACATGGTTAAAATAGAGGATATTATAGAACTGGATGAAGGCTCTGTCAAGGTTTTGTTGTTCACTGGTTTTTACATTATTAGTATTATATGTAATGTATAATGTGTAACATATAGTGTGAGTGTGAATTTAGGTGTTAATATGATCTATAAATTTGTGTAACTGGGCAAAGGAAAATATAACACATTGCAGGAAAAGCTGCCCTTATTTATACTAGAGACCCCTTTTTCTTTACAGCAGCTAGGAGTTACATTAGGCATAGGACTGTCTGATATATGGACCAAGGAATGGCTTTTCTGTTAATCCATATACTAACACAAGATATTTTAATATTTAATTCAAAAATAAATATAAATACATAAAGGCCATATTTTTTCCTCCCTCTCCAATAGCTCCCCTTGTACCTACTAATGCTGGCAGTTCATATACCCCAGTATAGTGCCCAGATCTCCAATTATAACTAAGGAACCTATTATAATAGAATATCAGTTACATCTTAAAACATTAATTTCACTGAAGGTTAAGTAATTGCTAAAAGCATTTGTATAACCTCCTGTTACTTTTGTATGAGACTGTTCAATAGATTAAAACTTAATTAACTATGAATATTTATTAAACATATAACATTTATTAAACCTATAACAAACAATTGGGGACAGCAAGATAGCCAACTAGACACAGCCAGGAGGAACATCTCCCACTGAGAGACTGGGACATCAGAAAGACTGGCGCAGTCCCAGCAGATCTCCAGAGGGAAGGCCTTGAGAGCAGACAGAGGGAAGACACTGAGGCTGGGATGAAGCGGGAGGAAGCTGGAAACCCTGCAAGGGGCTGCTGTGCACCAGGACTAGTTCTTGGCCCCCAGTGACTCCTGGGAAAGAGGAGAGGTGAATAGGCAAGCAGCAACCTGTTCTCGCCATGTTCCTCTGGAATCCCAGCAGAAGAGGATACCCCTTGACCACCAAAGACACTAGAATTGGTAGGAAGAACTGCTCAGAGAAGTAGTAGGAGCAGAACTCCAGCCTGAGAGGAGTGAAGAGAATTTAGTGCAGAAGCATCTGTAGTGAAGCATCCTATCCTCCTAGGCACAATTCATTCCCATAGGAAATTTTAGCCCTAGGGGAGCAGTCAGACCTGAACTCTGGAGGTGGTCTTGCCCCTGAGAGGAGGTTGGTCTGACCTGAACGCTCCTCATCTGCTGACCCCTCCCAGGGCTCCAGCCTGGCCAAGTCTACTTACAGTGCAGCCCTGAGGTACATCCTGGAGGCCTCCATCATAGCTCCTGAGCTGGTAGACCACACCTGACGGGTAAAATGCTCCTGCCGAGAGACCCTAGTGAATGTGCCCCAGCCTATCCACACTGCCCTCCTCTGCAGCCTCCACGTCACTTTACCGGAACGCACTAGCCCATGGCCACACCCCACATTACTTTGCCAATGTGTGTGAGAGTACACTGGTGAACCTTGCCTTCCCTCCACCAGCAGTGTATGTGTGCACATGCACTGTCCCATGTCACTGCTGCAGTATGGGTACACCCTGCATCTCCTTTCACTAGCCACAATGCCACTATCATTGCAGCATTGGCAGGCACAAAGCCTGCAGCCCTGCCCTGTTAGTACACTGCCTCTATGCCAAAACTGCTGCCAGTGGGAAAATGGGCAAGGAGAAAAGTGAGATGCTCCTGTCCGAGCAGTCACTACTACTGCCTACAGGAAGACACACAGAAGGTTCACACAATCCTGAACCCACAAGTACCCCACCTCCATGCTTATGCCACCACCATCATGAACATGCACACAGTCACTGATGGGTAACCCCTGGCTCCCTGAGCTGTGCTATCAATGACAGCCATTGCTGGAAATACCCACATGGAGGCCAGCATCCTTGCACCCACTAGCACACTGACACAGCCAATGAGCATGTACCCCACCACACCGCAGCTGCTGCTGCTGCCACTGACCTATGAAGTGCTTTGACTGGCATCATCTATCAGACTGTTGTGATCACTAGTCTGAGGGCACCTCAGTCCTCCTAGTACAGCAGATTTCTAATCTTGAGGAGCCAAAAGACAAAACACAGGACCAATATCAGTCCCCCAGAGTTAAATCATGCAGTCCAGGAGTCCTGAACTGGGCCTTAGTGCCCTAAAATTTTACACAGATGGAACCACTCAACTAAACCCACCTTATGTTACAATCAAACATCCAAGGTCAGCAAATAGGATAAAAGAAAATAAAACTCATCCAAAGGACAGCAACTTCAAAGGTTGAAGGAACATCAGCCCAACAATATGAGAAAGAACCAGTACAAGAACTCTGACAACTCAAAAAAACCAGTCTTCTTTCCTCCAAATGGCCACACTAATTCTCCAGCAAGGGTTCTTTTCTGACCTGAAATGGCTGAAATGACAGAAATAGAATTCAGAATATGGATAAAAACAAAGATCACTGAGATCCAGGAGAACACTGAAACCCAATCTAAGGAAGCTATGAATCACAATAAAAAGATGCAGCAGTTGAAAGACAAAATAACCAGTAAAGAAAAAAATGTAACAGACCTGAAAGAGGTGAAAAACACACTATAAGAATGTCATAATGCAATCACAAGCATTAACAGCAGAATAGACCAAGCAGAAAAAAGAATCTCAGAGCTTGAAGCCTGGCTTTCTGAAACAAGACTGTCATACAAGAATGAATAATAAAAAAAAAGAAAAGAAAAGAAAACCCTCATGAAATAAGGGGTTATGTAAAGAGACCAAACGTACAATTCATTGGTGCCCCTGAAAGAGATGGAGAGAGTGTGAGCAACTTGGAAAACATATTTCAGGATATTATTCATGAGACTTCCCCTAACCTAGCTGGAGAGGAAAACAGTCAAATTCAAAAATGTTGAGAGACCCAGCAAAATATTTCATGAGAAGATATTCTCCAAGATATAATCATCAGATTCTCCATAGTCAAAATGAGAGTAAAAATATTAAAGACAGCTAGAGAGAAAGGACAAGTTACTTACAAAGGAAGTCTGTCAGGCAAACAAAGTATCTCTCAGCAGAAATTCTATAAGCCAGAAGAGATTGGGGGCCCATAAGTTTTATGTCCAGCTAAACTTAGCTTCATAAGTGAAGGAGAAATAAGATACATTTCTTTTTTTAAAAAATATATTATACTTTTAAGTTCTGGGTTACATGCGCAGATTGCGCAGGTTTGTTACATAGGTATACACGTGTCATTGTGGCGGTTTGCTGCATCCATCACCCCATCATCTACATTAGGTATTTCTGCTAATTCTATCCCTCCCTAAACCCCGTTATGCCTTCCCTAGTCCCCCACCCACCAACAGGCCCCAGTGTGTGATGTTTCCCTCCCTGTGTCCATGTGTTCTCATTGCTCAACACTCACTTATGAGTGAGAACATGTGGTGTTTGGTTTTCTGTTCTTGTGTCAGTTTGCTGAGAATGATGGTTTCCAGCTTCATTCATGTCCCTGCAATGGACATGAACACATCCTTCTTTAAGACTGCATAGTATTCCATGGTGTATATGTGCCACTTTCTCTTTATCCAGTCTATCATTGATGGACATTTGGGTTGGTTGCATGTCTTTGCTACTGTGAACAGTCCTGCAATAAACATACATGTGCATATGTCTTTATAATAGAATGATTCATAATCCTTTGGGTACATACTCAGTAATGGGATTGCTGGGTCAAATGGTATTGTTATTTCTAGGCCCTTGAGGAATCACCACACAGTCTTCCACAATGGTTGAACTAATTTACACTCCCACCAACAGTGCAAAAGTGTTCCTATTTCTCCACATCCTCTCCAGTATCTGTTGTCTCCGGAGTTTTTAATGATCGCCATTCTACCGGGCATGAGATGGTATCTCAGTGTGGTTTTGATTTGCATTTCTCTAATGACCAGTGATGAAGAGCTTTTTTTCACGTTTGTTGGCTCCATAAATGTCTTCTTTTGAAAAGTGTCTGTTCATATCCTTTTTGATGGGGTTATTTTTTTCTCATAAATTTGTTTAAGTTCTCCATAGATTCTGGATATTAGCCCTTTGTCAGATGGGTAGATTGCAAATATTTTTTCCCATTCTGTTGGTCACCACTTCACACTATTGATAGTTTATTTTGCTGTGCAGAAGCTCTTAAGTTTAATTAGATCCCATTTGTCCACTTTGGCTTTTGTAGCCATTGCTTTTGGTGTTTCAGATGAAGTCCTTGCCCATGCATATATCCTAAATAGTACTGCCTAGGATTTCTTCTAGAGTTTTTATAGTGTTAGGCCTCAGGTTTAAATCTTTAATCCATCTGGAGTTAATTTTAGTGTAAGGTGTCAGGTAGGGGTCCAGTTTCTGTTTTCTGCACGTGGCTAGCCAGTTTTCCCAACACCATTTATTAAACAGGGAATGCTTTCCCCCTTGCTTGTTTTTGTCAGGTTTGTCAATGATCAGATGGTTGTAGATGTGTGGCATTCTTTCTGAGGCCTCTGTTCTGTTCCATTGGTCTATATCTCTGTTTTGGTACCAGTACCATGCTGTTTTGATTACAGTAGCCTTGTAGTATAGTTTGAAGTCAGGTGGGGTGATGCCTCCAGCTTTGTTTTATTTTGTTTGTTTGTTTGTTTAGGATTGTCTTGGCTATGTGAGCTCTTTTTGGGGCCATAGGAAGTTTAGGGTGGTTTTTTCCAATTCTGTGAAGAAAGTGACTGGTAGATTGATGTGAATAGCATTGAATCTATAAATTACTTTGGGCTGTATGGCCATCTTCATGATATTGATTCTTCCTAACCATGAGCATGGAATGTTTTTCCATCTGTTTGTGTCATCTCTTATTTCCTTGAGCAGTGGTTTGTAGTTCTCCTTAAAGAGGTCCTTCACATCCCTTGTTATTGTATTTTAGGTATCTTATTCTCTTTGTAGCAATTGTAAATGGGAGTTCACTCATGATTTGGCTGTTTATCTATTATGGGTGTATAGGAATGCTTGTGATTTTTGCACATTGATTTTGTATCCTGAGACTGCCAAATTTGCTTATCAGCTTCTTAAGGAGATTTTGGTCTGAGACGATGGGGTTTTCTAAATATACAATCATGTCATCTGCAAAGAAGGACAATTTGTTGTCTTCTCTTCTTATTTAAATACAGTTTATTTCTTTCTCTTGCATGATTGTCCTGGCCAGAACTTCTAATACTATGTTGAATAGGAGTGGTGAGAGAGGGCATCCTTGTCTTGTGCCAGTTTTCAAAAGGAATGCTTCCAGTTTTTGCTCATTCAGTATGATATTGGCTGTGGGTTTGTCATTAATAGCTCTTATTATTTTGAGATACAATCCATTGATACCTAGTTTATTGAGAGTTTTTAGCATAAAGGGCTGTTGAATTTTGTTGAAGGCCTTCTCTGCATCTATTGAGATAATCATGTGTTTTTTGTCTTTAGTTTTTTTATGTGATGGATTACATTTATTGATTTGCAGATGTTGAACCAGCCTTGCATCCAAGGGATAGAGCCAATTTGATTGTGAGGGATAAAACTTTTTGATGTGCTGTTGGCTTCAGTTTGTCAGTACATTATTGAAGATTTTTGCATCGATGTTCATCATGGATATTATCCTGAAATTTTCTTTTGTAGTTGTGTCTCTGCCAGATTTGGGTATCAGGATGACGTTGGTCTCATAAAACGAGTTAGGGAGGATTTCCTCTCTTTGTATTGTTTGGAATAGTTTCAGAAAGAAAGGTATCAGCTCCTCTTTGTACCTCTGGTAGAATTCGGCTGTGAACCCATCTAGTCCTGAACTTTTTTTGGTTGGTAGGCTATTAATTACTACCTCAACTTCAGACCTTGTTATTGGTCTATTCAGGTATTCAACTTCTTCCTGGTTTAGTCTTGGGTGGGTATAAGTGTCCAGGAAATTATCCATTTTTTTCTAGATTTACTGGTTTATTTGCATAGAAGTGTTTGTAGTAATTTTTGATGGTAGTTTGTATTTCTCTGGGATCAGTGGTGCTATCCCCTTTATCATTTTTTATTGCATCTATTAGAATCTTCTCTCCACTTTTTTAGCAAGGCAGGTCAACATTCAAATACAGGAGATATAGAGAACACCACAAAGGTATTCGTATTCCTTGAGAAGAACAACTCAAAGGCACATAATAGTCAGATTCACCAGGTTGAAATGAAGGAAAAAATGCTAAGGGCAACCAGAGAGAAAGGTTGGGTTACCCACAAAGGGAAGCCCATCAGACTCACAGTGGATCTCTTAGCAGAAATCCTACAAGCCAGAAGAGAGTGGGGTCCAATATTCAACATCCTAAAAGAAAGGAATTTTCAAACCAGAATTTCATATCCAGCCAAACTAAGCTTCATAAGCAAAGGAGAAATAAATCCAATACAGACAAGCCACAGCTAAGAGATTTTGTCACCACTAGGCCTGCCTTACAAGAGCTCCTGAAGGAAGCACTAAACATGGAAAGGAACAACCAGTACCAGCCACTGTAAAAACACACCAAACTGTAAAGACCATTGACATTATGAAGGAATGACATCAGGTAACAGGCAAAACAACCAGCTAGCAGCAAAATGGCAGGATCAAATTCACACATAACAAGATTAACCTTAAATGTAAATGGGTAAAATGCCCAATCAAAAGACACAGACTGGCAAATGGATAAAAAGTCAAGATCCATTGGTGTGTGGTATTCAGGAGACCCATCTCATGTGCAAAGATGCACACAGGCTCAAAATAAAATGTGGAGGAAGATTTACCATGCAAGCAGAGAGCAAAAAGTAGCAGGGTTTGTAATCCTAGTCTCTGATAAAACAGACTTTAAACCAACAAAGATCAAAAGAGATAAAGAAGGGCATTACATAATGGTAAAGGGATTAATGCAATAAGAAGTGCTAACTATTCTGAATATGTATGCACCCAATACAGGAGCACCCAGATACATAAAGCAAGTTCTTAACAATCTACACAGAGACTTAAACTCCCACACAATAATAGTGGGAGACTGTAACACCCCACTGTCAATACTAGACAGATAAATGAAACAGAAAATTAACAAGGATATCCAGGACATGAACTCAGATCTAGACCAAGTGGACCTAATAGACATCTACAGAACCCTCCACCCAAAATCCACAGAATATACATTCTTCTCAGCACATCACACTTATTCTAAAATTGACCACACAATTGGAAGTAAATCACCCCTCAGCAAATGCAAAAGAATGGAAATTGTAAAAAAACAGTCTCTCAGACCACAGTGCAATCAAATTGGATCTCAGGATTAAGAAACTAACTCAGAACCACCCAACTTTATGGGAACTGAACAACTGGCTCTTGAATGTTGACTGTATAAACAATGAAATGAAGGCAGAAATAAAGATGTTCTTTGAAACCAATAAGAATGAAGACACAACATACCAGAATCTCTGGGACACATTTAAAGCAGTGTCTAGAGGGAAATTTATAGCACTAAATGCCCACTAGAGATGAGAGGAAAGATCTAAAATCAACAGCCTAATGTCAAGATTAAAAGAACTAGAGGAGCAATAATAAAAAAAAATTCAAAAGCTAGCAGAAGGCAAAAAATAATTAAGATCAAAGCAGAACTGAAGGAGATACAGACATAAAAAAAAAAAAAACCTAAAAAAAAATCAATAAATCCAGGAGCCAGTTTTTTGAAAAGATCAGCCAAAACCACTAGCCAGACTAATAAAAAGACTCTTTTCAGTCAACAAAATGTAGAGGACATTCATTACCACCAGATCTGCCTCACGAGAGCTGATGAAAGATGCTCTAAATATAAAAAGGAAAGACCATTAGCAGACACACACTACAAAACATTCTCAATTACACAAACCAGTGACACTATAAAGCAACCACACAAACATGCCTGCAAAATAACCAACTAACAACATGATGACAGGATCAAATCCACACAAAGCAATACCAACCTTGAATATAAATGGACTAAATGCCTCCAAATTAAAGGCACAGAGTGACAAGCTGAATAAAGAAGCAAAATCCAATAGTATGCTGTTTTCAAGAGACCCATCTCACATGACAACCATAGGCTCAAAATAAAGGGGTGGAGAAAATCTGCCAAACAAATGAAAAGCAGAAAAAGAGCAGAAATTGGAACACTAATTTCAGACAAAACAGACTTTAAACAAAGTTCAAAATATACAAAGAAGGGCATTACATAATGATAAATGGTTCAGTTCAACAGGAAGACCTAATTATCCTAAATATAAATGCATCAAACATAGGAGCACCCAGATAATTAAAACAAGTTTTTAGAGACCTTCAAAAAGACTTAGACTTCCACACAATAATGGGAAACCTGAACATGACTTAAATCCAAGAGCTATGTTGTTGAAAAAATTAATAACAGAGACTGCTAGCTAGCCTTAATGAAGAGAAGAAAGCAGATCCAAATGAAAACAATTAGAAACCACAAAGAATATATTACCACTGACCCCACAGTGATGCAAACAAACATCACAGACTACTATGAACCTCTATACAAACAAACCAGAAAATCTAGAAGACACAGATATCTTCCTGGACACATACACTGTTTCAAGACTGAACCAGGAAGAAACTGAATCCCCGAACAGACCATTAAGGAGCTCCAAAATTGAATTAACAATAAATAGCTCGCCAATCAAAAAAGCCCAGGACAGGATACATTCATGACAAAATTCTACCAGATGTTCAAAGTAGAGCTGGTACCATTCCTATGGAAACCATTCCCAAAAATTCAGGAGGAGGGACTCTTCCCCAACACATTCCATGAGGCCAGTATTATCCTTATAACCAAACCTGGCAGAGACACAACAAAAAATGGAAACATAAAGGCAATATCCTTAATTAACAATGATGCAAAAATCCTCAACAGAGTACTAGCAAACTTAATCTATCAGCACATCAAAAAGCATGATCAAAAAGGCTTTATCCCTGGGATGCAAGGTTGCTTCAACATACACAGATCAATAAATGTGATTCATCACAGAAACAGAACTAAAGGCAAAACCCGTATGATTATCTCAATAGACACAGAAAAGGCTTTTGATAAAATTTAACATCCTTTCATGTTAAAAAAATTTCAACAAACTAGATACTGAAGGAACATACTTCAAAATAGTAAGAGCCATCTATGACAAATATACAGCCAAGATCATACTGAATAGGCAAAAGCTGGAAGCATTCCCTTTAAAAAGTGTCACAAGACAAGGATACTCTCTCTCACCAATCCCATTCAACAGAGTATTGGAAGCCCTTGCCAGAGTAACCAGACAGGAGAAACACATAAAGGACATTCAAATAGGAAGACAGGAAGTCAAAGTATCCCTGTTTGCAGATGACATAATTCTATATCTGGAAAACCTCATCGTCTCTTTTCAAAAGTTCCTTCTGCTTATAAACAAATTCAGTAAATATTTGAAACACAACACCAATGTACAAAAATCAACAGCAAAACTGAGACCCAAATCAGGAATTCAATCCCATTCACAATTCCCACAAAAAGTATAAAATACCTAGGAATACACTTAACTAGGGAGGCAAAGGATATCTACAATAAGAATTACAAAATACTTAAAAAAACAGATATGACATAAACAAATGGAAAAACATTTCACACTCATGAATAGAAAAAAATCAAAATTGCAAAAATGGCCATGCTGACCAAAGTAATTTACAGATTCAATGCTGTTAATATCAAACTACCAATGCCATTCTTCCCAGAACTAGAAAAACTGCTTTACAAATTATATAGAACTAAAAAAGAACCTGAATATCAAAGGCAATCTTAAGTAAAAGAACAAAGTAGAAGGCATCATGCTACCCAACTTCAAACTATACTACAGGGCTACCAAAACAGCATGGTACTGGTACAAAAACAGACACATAGACCAACGGAACAGAATAGAGAGCGCAGAAATAAGGCCACACATCAACAACTTTCTAATCTTTGACAAACCTGACAAAAACAAGCAATAGGGAAAAGACGCCCCGTTCAATAAATGGTGTGGGGGTAACTGGCTAGCCATATGTGGAAGATTAAACTGCACCCCTTCATTACACCAGATACGAAAATTAACTCAAGATGGATTAAAGCTTAAATGTAAAACCTAAAACTATAAAAACCCTAGAAGGCAATATAGGCAATACCATTCAGGACACAGGAATGAGCCAAGATTTCATGATGAAGATGCCAAAAGCAATTGCAACAAATGCAAAAACTGACAAATGGAATCTAATTAAACAAAATATCTTCTGCTTGGCAAAGTAAACTATGAACAGATTGAAAAGAAAACTTACAGAATGGGAAAAACTTTTTGCAAACTATGCATCTAACAAAGGTCAAATATCCAGCATCTATAAGGAACTTAAACAAATTTACAAGAAAAAAACAAATTCAGTTAAAAAGTGGGCAAAATGATGAACAGACAGTCTTTAAAAGAAGACATATGTGGCCAACAAGCATATATTAAAAAAGCTCAACATCACTGCATTAGAGAAATGCAAATCAAAACCACAATGAGATACTATTTCATATCAGCCAGAATGATATTATTAAAAAGTTAAAAAATAGCAGATGCTAGTGAGGTTGTGAGGAAAAAGAAACATTTATACACTATTGGGAGAGTGTAAATTGGCTCAAGCACTGTGGAAAGCAGTATGGCTATTCCTTAAAGACCTGAAAGCAGAATTACCATTCAATCCAGTAATTCTATTACTGGGTATATACCCTAAGGCAGCAGTCTCTAACATTTTTGGTACCATGAACCTGTTTCATGGAAGGCAGTTACTCCACAGACAGGGCAGGAGAGTGGCAGGACTGAATGGTTTTGGGACAACATTTTTCCACCTCAGATCATCAGGCATTAGATTCTCATAAGGAAGAGCTCACAAACTAGATCCCTTGCATGCTCAGTTCACAACAGGATTCACACTCATGAGAATCTAACACCACTGATCTGACAGTAGGCAGAGCTCAGATAGTAATGCTCCTTGTCTGTCACTCACCTCTTGCTGTGCAGCTTGGTTTCTAATAGGCCATGGACTGGTACTGGTTCATGGCCTAGGGTTTTGGGACCCCTGGCCTAATGACTATGAATCTTTCTACCATAAAGACACACACACATATGCTCCTCCTTACGAGCACTATTTACAATAGGCAAGACATGGAATCAACCTCAATGCCCATCAATGGTAGATTAGATAAAGAAAATGTGGCATATGTACACCATAGAATACTATGTAGCCATAAAAAAAGAATGAGATCATGTCCTTTGCAGGAACATGCGTGAAGCCAGAGACCATTATTCTTAGCAAACCAACACAGGAACATAAAACCTAATACCACATGCTCTCACTGCTAAGTGGGAGCTAAATGATGACAGCATATGAACACAAAGAAGGGTACAACAGGCACTAGGCCTAAGAATGGAGGGTGGGAGGAGGAAGAGGAGCAGAAAAAATAACTATTGAGTACTAGGCTTCGTACCTGGGTTATGAAATAATCGGTACCACAAACCCCTGATGTGAGTTTACCTACATAATAAACCTGCTTTGTACCTTTGAACCTAACATAAAAGTTTAAAAAGAAAAAAAAATAACAGCCAACATTTAAACGTAAATAGTGGAATAAACGTAAGCCTCACAATGAAAATGTTTGAGTGAAACAAAACATTTTTGTTTAAAACATTTAAAACATTTCATTTTATTTAAAATATTTTTATATAAAAAGAAATAATAATCAGATTTCACTTTGAGTAATTTTTTTTTAGATGGAACTGTGTTGGCTAGGCTGATCTTGAATGGCCTCAAGAAATCCTCAGCCTCCTGATTAGCTAGGTCTTCAGTCACATACTACCACACCCAGGCTCATGAGTAAACTTTCTAAATAGTGAAATTAGGCCACTTCTCAGAGAATATGTATCAACCATATTGCCACAAACTCAGTATTAGAGTTAAATTAACAGGGTAGAATTTAGTGCTAGAAAAATCTGTGGGCGTTATCAGAATAAAGGATAATAAAAGTTAATTTTCTAAATAAATAGTGTTTGCCTCTTTCTTGATAGAAAATGTTTAAACAGATTAACCTTTCAAAAAAAGTTTTATATTATGACACAATTCAATAATGATCTTAAAGGTACTTAGGGCTTATTATTTATAAGCCCTATTATACTACATGTTCTCAGGTTATGTTAAACATTTTTTAGTTCCTCTGTTGATAGCATTTGGTCAGGTTTCTCACTCGTATCATTGCATTGGCTCCTAGTGATGTTAGCCTGCTCTTAGTTATGGTTCCCAATTACTAGAGAGCTGAAAAACAAAGTAACCAATCTTGTTACTCTAAATACATGTATCTATGAGTGGGTATTTGGCTCTTAGTTATTAGGCCTCCTTTCTAATACAATTTTTGGCTTTTTGTTCATGGGCTTGTGTCAGTTATTTTATGCTGGTTTAATGAGACAAGGCTTGTAATGGCTATTCTAACTAGAGAATTTTTTCTCATCTCATTTCAGAGTCTAAAGCTGTTTCCTAGGGATTTGAAATTGTTACTGACTCAACTCTAGGTAAGGGCTAAAAAACTTAATTCATTTAAAAAATGTTTTCATATTGTCAATAAAATAAATTATAATAGTTTGTGTTTTTTCTTCAAAAAGCAACACATGTTCTTTATTTTCAAAGTCTTACTAAGATTTTGAATGATTTTTGAATGATTCTGCTTTTTGTGTTTATGATTGTTCTTATAATGCCAAATAGCAAGGCAAGTACTTACACAGAAAATAATGTTTTACCTGTCCCACATATGAAGAAAAAATATTTAAAACACTGAAGTCTTAGTAGTAGGACAGCAAAGCATTGACTGAGGCCTAAATAGGGACTTAAGATTCTCATTTCACAGATCCTTGCAACACAAGCAAAGTTCTATTGACTGTAGTAATAAAAGAAGTGAATATTTATTTAGCCATTTCTCTCATAGCCAGGTATATCAGTATGTGATTCTCCCCTGCTGAAATTCATCATTAAATGGGTATATATTACCATATCTCATAATCTTCTGGTATCTTAACCCAGGGAATAGATTATGTATAAAATAAGTTGATTTATTAATCAGCATATCAACCTCCAAATATCCAAAAGTAGTTATCTATATTATGGTGAGTTTTCTGTAAGAATATTTGAGTTTTACAGAGATGTAGAAAATTTTAATTTTCAGCCCTTCTCTTATAAATATTTGAAACAAGTTTTAGTTTTACACTAAACAACATGTAACATTTTCATTTGCAAAGCTATCTTTGTAAAACAATATGTTAAACCAATTCCTCATGCAGATAGAATAATCCCCAGTTGTGTTGATACAAATCTAAATGCCTCGACTTTCCTCATGAACGTGAATGAAAACTTTATATGGAATATGAAACATGGAAACTAAATAAAGATTTCCTTGTTCCATTGTTTTTCTTATGTATGATAATTAATAAAAATGACTAGTATATAATGCATTTGAAATGAAAGAAATGTTAATTCATAAAAAGCAATAGTTTCCCCCAATATCTTATAAATATATTGTTGGAAAATAAATATTCATTGTGTGTTTAACGAGCCATAAACGATGAGAGGATTTTCAATATGGATGACTCTAATATTTATAGAAAATTGTTATTTTATATAAGCATTTCTTTTTCTGCTTCTAGAATAATGTAACATTTCCTGAAGTAAAGCATTTAGAATTTGAAAAGTTCTTAAGAACAAAGTGATTATTTTACTTGTATTTTGGGTTTAAAGGGTAAAAGCTCTATTTCAGCCCACAAAAAAAAATATTTTTCCCATATGCTTCTTGGATATATTATTGTAATTCAAAAAGAGACTGAAAATAGAGGCATAAAACAGTTTCTGCTTACATGCTGTGAAATTCTCACCACAAGATTTTAAATTGAACTTGCTCAACAGGCAGAGAGAACCGTCTTCTTTCTTTAAAGACATAAGGACTTGTTCAGTAAGAGGAAAAGGTCTAGCAGTATTTTCTGAAAGGGGCATGTTGAGTGCCATGTGATTCTTGCTCATACTGGCTCGACCCCTATCATTAGAACATGCCAAAGGAGAAGAATATGTGCATGTGACAAGCAAGAGTAAGTTAAAGAACAAGCTAACCTAACAGCCTTGAACAAGTATCTAAAAATGATAAGATCATTTGATTTGTACATTTTGTGATCTGAAAGTCCAAAACAACCACCAGTGCTTAGAGCATTAAATATATTTCTCAGTCTGCTATATGTAAAACTAGAAATAAACTTGCTTTCACTTTGAAACAAGGTTTAGGACTTGTTTAAAATTTCTGAGTAGCAAAGTACTACTCCAGTAGCAAAGTACTTTCATCTAAAGGACAGGGAAATTTTTGCCTCTATTATATAAGTTTTCTATAATAAAAATGTATTCTATTTAGCCCTTGAATACAGCAAAAATGTTTTAATAAGAAATATGCATTTTAAATTCTAATAAGACTTTTAAACCATAATAAGCCTATTCTATATTTGGTAACTACTCCGGCTAAAGTACTGTTTCAATTCATGCACTTTCAGATGTGGTAACTAAAAGAAAAAGTTCAGTTAGCTCAAACTGAGAATGTTTAAATGTATTCATTTGACACTTTTTAGGTACTACTTGCTTGGATTCTACAACGTGATAGGATAGTTGTGAATTCACAAGAGGAGAAGAGTATGTTGAAGAATTTAGACAAATAAAATGATTCGACAGGACAATCTGAATGTGAGGTACCACTAGAAAGAGATGAAAAGTGCCATCATAACAAAATGCTGTGAGCTACTCCAAGATACACAATATAAAATTAACCCATGGAAAAGTGTTGCAAGTAGATTAAATCATCATAAAAACAGAAGACAATCTTGGATCTAACATAGAAGAAAGATGGTTTACCATTCATAGGAGAAAGCTCATAGAACTCTGACTTAGCCTTCACAAGTGATGATGTAAGACTATTCTGCCAATGCAGCCAACTTCTCCCTGGCCCCCATGCCTCTCAGATCATAAAAAGACAATGCCTTGCCCCACTGCTTACAAGTTGCACTGCTCACTTCCCACACTGTAGCTTTGCTGCTGCCTCTGATGAAAGAAACTTATAGGACTCCTTTGACACTCAGCCTACAGGCAGACAGAACGCTGCTAGCTCACATTTGCTTGCTAGGTGGCTGTGGGTGCTTTACGGTTATAGGATGGCTGCCCCAGATTCTACAACAAAATGGCAGTTTGGAGTAACCAGGTAAATCACCAGAAAATGTTAATGCCCTTTGGAGGTAACTTCAACTGATAATAGAAGGGAGACAGGAAGAAGCCAGAATAAATTCTTTTCTCTTCTCCTTCTCCAGAAAGGACAATATTTTCACTGTAGCCAGCTGTGATTTCTTGCAAAGCTGTGGCAGCTCTGCAATGCAGCACTTTGTATCTCTGCCTTGCCCTCCTTTTGCCCTCACTTTTATTTCCATAAGATCGCACTCACCCACTCACACACATATTTAATAAAATTAGCATGTATGTCTTACCTCAGGTTCTCCTTCTAGGAAAAACTAAATAATCAAGAAAGGGATTTTCAGGAAAAATAGAAAATAGCCCTTTCCTTTTGGAAATATCTCTCTCAATTATGTACAAATGAAAGGGATAAAATTGTAAAATAGAACAAGTAAGCAATTATGCAAACAGTAGAATAAAACAAAACATAAGAACACTACACTCAGCCATGAAACTCAACAGTTGTTGCAGGAATTAAAATATTAGCCAAGTTGCTTTACTCTGGATCAGAGCTTGACAGCATAAGTTAGCAAACTTGAGAAAGAATCTGCTAAGAATCTTAAGAAAATTCCAGGTTCCTAGGACTTTCAGGCATTATACTGTATATGTTTTAAAAGTAACTAATTGTCAAGTAAACAGAATCTAGTGACGACTTTTAAAGATATTAGTATGAACACGAAGATATGGATGAGAAAAGACATCAACTATAAAATAAACGAAATGAATTATTTCATACAACATTGCACAATGATATAGTAACGGTGGTGGTGGGTATATGTGGATGGTGATTTAAAAAGCTGAGCAAAGGATATGAACAGACACTTTTCAGAAGAAGACATTTATTCAGCCAACAAACATATGAAAAAAAGCTTATCATCACTGGTCATTAGAGAAATGCAAATCAAAACCACAATGAGATACCATCTCACATCAGTTAGAATGGCGATCATCAAAAAATCAGGAGACCACAGATGCTGGAGGGGATGTAGAGAAATAGGAACACTTTTACACTGTTGGTGGGAGTGAAATTAATTCAACCATTGTGGAAGAGAGTGGCTATTCCTCAAGGATCTAGAAATAGAAATTCCATTTGACCCAGCAATCCCTACTGGGTATATACCCAAAGGATTATAAATCATTCTGTTATAAAGACACATGTGCATGTATGTTTATTGTGGCACTGTTCATAATACCAAAGACTTGGAACCAACTCAAATGCCCATCAATGATAGACTGGACAAAGAAAATGTGGCACATATACACCATGGAATGCATGTTATGCAGCCATAAAAAATGAGGAGTTCATGTCTTTGCAGGGACATAGATGAAGCTGGGAACCATCATTCTCAGCAAACTGACACAAGAACAGAAAACCAAACATCTCATATTCTCACTCATAAATGGATATTGAACAATGAGAATACATGGACACAGGGAGAAGAACATCATACACTGGGGCCTGGGGGCATGGGGGACTAGGAGAGGAGTAGCAGGGTGTAGGGGTATTGGGGAGGGATAGAATTAAGAGAAATATCTAATGTAGATGACGGGGCAATTTATGCAGCAAACCACCACCAAGGCACGTGTATACCCATGCAACAAACCTGCACTATCTGCACTTGTACTCCAGAACTTAAAGTATAATAAATAAATTTTTTTAAGAAGTTGTTTCTATCATCTCCAAATTTAAAGTAGGCACTACATTCCCATAATGTGCTTACAGCACATCAAAATGTCTAGGTTGCTTATTTTCCATATGCAAAAAGCCATGTATGTAAGGATTTCCGCTTTGATTTTCTTTCTTCTTTATTTTTATACAAAGCACTTGCTTGAAAGCATACAAAGGCTTGAAAGCGGGTCAAAATATTTTCTATGAAAAATTATAATATGTGATAATATTGCCTAATATGTCAAAATTAAAAGTAATGATAAATGCTTTCTTAAAAAATTGAGTGAAGTCCAGGACACTGAGAATTAGCCAACTCCCATAATGCAATAAAGCTATCAAGGTAGAGGGTAAGAAGGAATAACTCTCCAAAAACAGACAAATTACCTTGTATACATGCAAAGACAACCTTTCTGATTGCTTTGCAATTTAAAATACACCTTTACGACTTCACTCCAGCTTTGTTACTGGCCAGTTACTAAAGCAGCCACAGAATAGAAGGAAAAAGCAATGTAATCATTATTTAGTTGGAAGACACCTGACAGAGTGCTGTAACTGAACACATCCAAATAGTCCAGAGGAATAAACAGCTACACAATAGTGAGAAATTATCTGCTACTCTATGGAGCTGTGGCAGAAAAACAAAATAATTAAAAAAGATTAAAGATGCAGCCAGGATACCACTAATATCAGAAGTACTGAGTGATGGAAATTTTATTCATTGCAACAAAATAGATTCCGGAAGAAAGTCGGAATAAAAGACAGAAACATATTTAAGCTTCACAAAGAGATAACCATGGCTTGTATTTTAAACTAGGCAGAGTTGAATCTACTCATTACATGCATTTAGCATGAAACTCTACATAGCCTTCTTAAGTACTATGAATATAAGAAAATAAAAACTAAGAATGATTTTAAAATAGTTTGAGAACACACTTTACAAGAGCACAAAGGGAATAAACATTGTATTTTCCTTTTCTAGAAGAATAAGTGTCAGTGAGATTACTTATAATGATCAGAAAAGTTAACATCGGCTGACTATCATGCACTATTTAAGATTTGCTAATCTTGATTAAGCAATTCTGTCCAACAATTCAACTGCCCCCAAAGGATTAAATGTATGATAGTCCTTAAAAATTCATGTAAACATTTTGATTGAATACTTTCCCTATTGTCAACTGAATTTACACTAAAGATACAGAAAGTTTAGATATAGCTAAGAAGAGCAAAGAATATGCCAAGGGAGATAATCACACTGGAGAAATGTTAGAAAACTGGAAGCGACCTAGGAATGCTGGAATTGAAGAAGAATAAATAGAACCTTCAAAATGTTGTATATGTCTAACTTTTTCTATTCTTTTATTCTACCAGTAGTGACTTTTAGCTCCCTCTATCAAATTATCATAGGCTGTAAATAAAGCAGAGATTATAAGTCATCCAAGACCTAACCAAACTATAGCAGAATAGCTATACAGCAACAAGCACAAACAAACGTGTTTATTCTTTACCTCACCTCATCATCATTTTATGTGGTGATGAGTTCTCTCTTTTCACTATATCTTGCAATATTTCCCGGTAAGTTTCTAGGAATGCTTTTCCAACTCTGCTCATGACCTTCTTTCTGTCAAGAATGGTTTTCTGCCTAATGTCTTAATATTCTTTCATACCCACCCCTAATAGAATTTCAATGAACCTCTCCAGTTGAGTCACCAGTAACTCATTTTTCTAACAATAATCACAGTTTTCAGAGCATTAACTATATTTAACTAAATTACATTTTCTATTAATAAATTTTAAATTATTTGAGGAAATTTTTATGAAATTCCTAGAACTCTACATGCTATTGGTAAATCCTACCCAAATCTTGGCTGAGACACAGCCTTCCAGAAGGACCATCATCACCCAGATGCAGAATGTAACATTCTTCTGTTCATCTACTCATCAATACCATTTCTCACCTGGTAATGATTTCACAATCACTCATCCCTCCTGTGACATACTCTGATGTTAGCAAAATCTGGTTATCTCCCACTTCTATAAAGCTTCATTCACACATTTTGTGCTGACTGAATTCTTGCTGTAACCCTGAAACCATTTTTGTCTTGAAATCCTCTCAAAGGCATTCTTTTTCGTTCTTGAACAGACCTCAGAGACTGAATGAATTAGTCCATAATTTCCAAAAAATATGATTTCACTGAAATTCTTTTTTTAGATTATGCCATCATTTGCCTTTATTTGTTGAAGATTTTAGCCTTCCTCTCACAATTGGACCTAAAATCCTTGAAAATATCAACCTCCACATATATCATTCATCCAGAATCTCTGCCCTTTATTTTCTTGACCTCTTCTCTTTCTACAACAGGTTATTCTACCTTACGTCAGCCATGTCCTCCCATGAGCAAATTTAGACTTTGTCATCAGAATTATCATGCAACCTCCATAATTTCAGAATACCATTTTCTAAATCTCTAGTTAATCTGTACTAGAAATAATACCTTGCTCCATCAGGTCCAAGGAATGAAACATGACTCTCATATCTGCCAGACAATGATTAAGTAGGCCTTACTATCTCTGCATTATCAGAGTACCACACAGAGAGCTTAAGCTCTCATTTTCACGAAATAGTAATGAGAACAATCCCCCTGAGTTTTAATAAAGGTCAAATGGAGAAAACACACTCTCTATTTATCTAATAGTAATGAGAAAAACAACCCATTTCCCTAGCTGAGACAGTGGCCATAGACAGCCAACTAAATGGAATGATTGACTAACATTCAGAGTTTTGTAAGAAGGTAACCCCAAATATCTATATTTAAATGAAAAATCACTCATCATCTCAAGAAAAAGAAAAATATCAAACAGAATTTAGAAAGCTAATCAGCAGATGCTGGTTGAGTGCAGTGGTTCATGTCTGAAATCCCAGGACTTTCCGAGGCCAAGACAGGCACATCACTTGAGGCCAGGAGTTCAAGACCAACTTGAGCAACACAGCAAGACCTCATCTGTTCAAAATCAATAAAAATGGCTAGATTGATAAATAAATTAAAAAATAGATTCCAGTACTAAGTTGGCAGAGATGTTAGGGTTATCAGATAAAGGTTTTCAAGTAGCCATTATACAAATACAAATGCTTCAACAGTCAATTATTAACATGCTTGAATGGTAAAATAAAAAGTCACAGCAAAAACAAATGAAACAACCAGAAAGTCTAGGCACAGGAAAGAAAACATAGAAAGAAACAAACATGTTAGAACTGAAATGAACCTAGAAATTTAGGTGAAGAGGTTTCCAGGCAAGGCATTGAAGGTATAGCCTGGTTTATTATTGCTACTTTTAGTGAAATATAAGAAGAAATAAACACATTGAAGAAATATTTATAAAAATAAAGGAAACGGCCTATACACATTACAAAAGATACTAAAATTAAGATACTGTATAAAGTATTTTCTAGAGCAAAATATGAGCATGTGGCATCATAACTTTTGGATAATACCTTAGAAAGATCAGAAGTTCACAGTGTTCAGTTACACAAAAGACTCTTAAGTAAATTAAAGGGTCATGCATTGACCACCTTTGCCATATTAGCAGAACCAAAAAATAGAGGCAATTATCTCAGAGGGATCTGTAGACAAACTTCCTGTTTAGTGGAGTGAATTGTGATGCCATTTATGGAGAGATCCACAAGGTACTTGAGAATGTTATATGAGTAGAAACACTGCCAGTTTTGTCCAGAAGGCACAGAAAGTACAAGTAAAAGAAAGTTGTTGAACTGCAATGTTCTATAGTCAAGATATAAGCTGATAAGATTACTCGACTACAAATACATTCTACTTTTTATGAAAAGGAATGAGTGACTTAAAAGGTAGAGTCAAAAGCCCATAAGACAGAGCTATGAACTCAAAGGATGAAGCCATGTACTTCAGAAGATTATTCCCAGGCCCTGACAACAAGTGAAGTTTACCCATGTAGATTTTGAAATTGTTTGGACCAGTGATTCTGGTTTTCCTTCAGTTGTTTCACTTTTTGAATGGAAATATCTATAGCTACTAAATATACCTGTCTCACCATTATATTTTTCATCAGATAACTTAATTCTTGTGTTTTAACAACTTCACAGATGAAGAAAAATTGTGCTTTAGGATGAATTATAACCAGAGCCTCACCCATACCTAATTTGTACTACTTAGATGATGATATATGAGACTTTTGAGAATTTGGAGGGGTGGTGTCTGCAATTTGACTGTTTTTCCTGCCCTTTTCAGTGCTTCTTTCAGTAATATGAAATTAAAGTCAAGCACTGTAAATGCTCACCTGAATTTTGGTTTTTGGTATCATGCAAAATGGTTTCATGGGCTAGGCCCAGGACTTGCTACTCTGTGCAGCCTTGGGACTTGGTGCCCTGCTTTCCAGCCACTGCTGAGGGACAGAGGATGGGTGGTGTCTGCAATTCAACTGTTTTTCCTGCTCTTTTCAGTGCTTCTTTCAGTAATATGAAGTTAAAATCAACCACTGTGAATGCTCACCTGATTTTTGGTTCTTATGGAGGTGATTTTTTTATGTAGATAGTTGTTAAATTTGGTACTTTCTGTGGGGAGAATGATTGATACAGTCTTATATTTTGTCATCTTGCTCTGCTTCTGTAATGTAATACTTAATGGTGAGAAAGAGGATGCTTTCCCCCTAAGATTGAGAATGAAGCAAGGACATCATCTTTCTCCATTTATATTCAGCACTGTACTGGGACTCCTAGCTAGTGCAATATGACAAGAAAACAAATTATTCAGATTAGAAAAAAAAAAAAGCATTTGTCTTTGTTTGCAGATGACATGATTGCCTAGGTAGAAAATCCCAAAGAATTTACAAAAGAACTAAGGGAACAAATAAGTGAGTATAGCAAGGTCACAGTATAGATAGTCAATATGCAAGTCAATTGTTTTCAAACATATAAGCAATTAACTGGAATTTAACATTTAAGAACATAATAGCACCAATTAGAATACTTAGCATGTATCTAACAAACTATGTCCAATATCTGTTGCAGAAGACTACAAAACACTGATGAAAGAAATTACAGATCTTAATAAATGATGACATAATGATATAACCTATGTATTGAAATATTCAATATTGTTAGAATTTTAGTACTTCCCTATTTGATCTATAGATTATTGAATACAACCCCAGTCAAAATTCTAGCAAGCTCTTTTGTAGCTAATCAACATACTGAATCTAAAGTTTGTATGGAAAGACAGAAGACCTAGAATAGAAAACACAATTCATAAAAGGATTGAATTTAGAGACCTTACACTATCCAATATTTGAAGACTTACTATAACAGCTGTAGTAATCACAACATTCGTTATATGGGTGATAGGTACACTAGTAGCCCAATATCTAACATTATACAATATATCCATGTAATAAATATACACATGTACCCCCTGAATCTTAACACATTAAAAACAAAAGAACCAAAAGCCATAAGAATAAAGCTACTGTGGTACTGACTTAAGAAAAAAAATATACATAGTCTAATGGAACAGAACAGAGATACCAGTAGCAGACCCACACAAATATTTGCAAATTATTTTGACAGAGGAGCAAAGGCAATTAAATAAAGGACAGGCTACTCAAAGGATTGAGCATCCATATACAGAAAGTGAACTTAGACATAGATCTTATACATGACATAAAATTAACTCAAAATAAATCAAAATTTCAATCTCTTTATATAAAAATGAACATTAAAATATATAATATATTAATGTATATAAATATAAAATGCAAATATAGATATAAAATTCCAAACTATCAAACTTTTGGGAGAAAATCTAACTAATCTTGGTGAAGACTTTTTAGAAAATTACCTAAAGCATGATCTGTGAAAGAAAACAATGACAAGTTGAAATTTGTATAATTTAAAAATCCTCTCTGTAAAAGTCACTTATAAGAGACACTTTTCTCCAAGTCACAGACTAGGAGAAAATATTTGAAAATATGTAGCTAATAATGAATTTGTATCCAAAATATATAAAAAAGAAAAATAGCAAAAAGCTCAAAATTAATAAAGCATCCCAATTTTTTTAAAATAGGCAAAAGATATATGACCAAAGAAGACATAAAAAAGGGAAATAAGCATGTGAAAAGATATTCAACATTATTTGTCATTGGAAGAACGCATATTAAAAATACTATGATATGGCATGTCTTACCTATTAGAACGACCAAAATCCAAAAACCTAACAATAACAATTGCTGGTGAGGATTCAGAGCAACAAAAACTTTCATTCACTGCTGGTAGAAATGCAAAATGTTGCAGTCACATTGGATGACAGTTGGACTACATCTTAGAAAACTGAACCTACTTACCATATAATCCAGCAATCACATGCCATGGTATTTCATAAATGAGTGGAAAACTTACATCCATACAAAAACATGCACATAAATGTTTACAGCAGCTTATTCATCACCAACAAATCAAGAAACAAGTGACATGAACTTCAAATGGTAAATGAGTAAATAAAATGTAATATATTTATACAATAGGATACTATTCAATGATAAAAATACATGAGCGATCAAGCCATGTAAATACATGGATAAATCTTAATTGCATATTGCAAAATTTTGAAATAAGCAAATCTAAATCAGCTACAAATGTATGATTTCATTTATATGATATTCTGGAAAAGCAAAATTACAAAGACAGTAAACAGATAAGTAACTGTCAAAGGCCCAGGAGTGGGGTGATCTAGGAGGTTAAATGAGTAAAACAGGGAATTTTTTAGGATGATTAAACCATTTTATGTGATAATTTAATGGCAGACACACTATATATTTGTCAAAACTATTAAAACTTTACAGCACAAAGAATAAACATTAAATATGAAAACATTAAAAAAATCATTTAGGAAGCCAAGGATCCCAGGATGGAATACAGACTATAACCCCAAAATAATATAACTATGATAAATCTAACTGAATGAGGGATGCTTATCTAAGTAACCTTGCAAATGAATAGCTTCTGTAAGACTAAAGGCAAAAAGCACTGTACGTAAACACTGTACTTTAGTTGTTACTCATGGAGGTATGAGTTAATAATTCTGAAACAACTGCATATTTGTACTGGGATTAAACAATTAAATAAATGGATAATGCATAATAGGAACAGATATCTCATTTTTGAAGCTCAATTTTACAGAAAAGCAAAAGGAGAAGGCTGGAATGATCCATGTGGTGATAGAATAGGAGACATCACTATGGAATCATGTTCAGTTTAATCTACAAACAGATGCTTATGTGTAGACATGTGTACATGCATTTGTTAGTGTACACAAATATCCTTTTAACTCTATCAGCTGAGAAAGGCTAGAAACAGTGACATCCCAAGAGCAAGAAACTCACCTATCACTCAGACTTTTTTTTCCTAATACTATATTCCAACAAAAGGAACTAGGTCTTCTTGGAGAGATGACTGATTCTCAGGCTGCAGCAGGGAACATATAAATTGAATAAGGAACATTTTATAATCGGAAAATTTAAAAGTGCTTTCAAAAAACTTCCACAATAATTCAAGTATGTAAAAAATACACAGGAACTAACTTAAAGCCAATTGCCAAAGCTGGAACAATTCAAGAAACCAACTAAAGCAACACTGGATTATAAATCAAAGTATGAAATGTACATTTATGATTCTAAACCGATATAAAAATATTTGAATAAATACTTAAGTGGAGATAGTTAAATATCCCTTGCAGAAGATTCTAACACAATTTATGTAGCTACTTTACTCTCAAGGAGGGTAGAGCATAGCTCTTCAGACCTTAAGTTTGTGCTTCTCATAGTAAGCTCCTTCCAAAGAAAGCAAGTGGAAAACGAGTAAGTTTACAGTGGAGAAACCTGACAAATACTACCTCAGCCTGATGACAAACATCAACATCAATTATGTCATAAATTATAAATTATGGTGATAATAGCTATCTTTGATGTGATATGATGGGAATGAGACTTAACCTCCATTATCTTCCTCTCTAAAGCCTATAACCCAAGGCTAATCATGAAAAATCTAAATTGAGAGGGAGTCTAGAAAATATCTGAGCAGTATTCAACAAAACTGTTAGGGTAACCAAAACAGAAACACTCTGATAAACTGCCAAAGCCAATAGAGCATAGGAGACATGAAAATTAATGTAATGTGACCTTCTAGATGAGATCATATGGTGACATAAAAAGGACATTAGGTAAAGACTAAGGAACTCTGAATAAAGTATGAACTTTGGTTTATGATAATATACAAATATTGATTCATTAATTGGGACAAATGTACCACACTGATGTCAGATACCAGTAATAGGGGAAACTGGGTATGGATCTTTGTTATTCTCTTTTTTATTATAAATCCAAACTATTCAGAAATTAAGTTCATTTTTTAAAATGTGTGGCATATATAAGCACATATTTCCCAAACCTGTGTAATAGTTAACATTTAACAAAAATCGTCACTTCTCAGAGCCAGACAATCTAATATTATGCCCACAGTTGCATTCAGTTCCAAAGCCAGGATTTTGGAGCACTCGTCTTTGTATGGGGCAACCTGTAGATGAGCAAGGGCTTTCCAACCTGGATTGCAAGGCATAATACGCAGAGTAGTTAAAACCACAATTTCTGAAAACAAATCACCCAGTGTGAATCCTAGCTTTATTGCTTACGAATCTTTTGATTTTGATATTGGTTAAGGAAGGGAGATGGCTTTGCAGGGGTTGCCAAAGGAGATAAACAACCACAGTTGGTTTTTTATATATTATTTTCCTGTCAATACAAATTTCTACAAGGTTTAGTAGCTTTGAGGCAATTTACATTTAGTCCACTCCAGGGGACTTGTTGAATCTCAGTTCTTATTTCTATAGCTCAGTGTGAAGATTGTTTTTGTTAACGACAGGCTTTGGTGTTCTTGCCAATCCACCACTGTACCCAACTCCCCAGTCAAGAAATAAGCTTAACAGCCTCAGTCTTGGCTTCTAGGAAAGTGCAAAGTGGTGTAGCCTGGGATGAGAAGCTACAGTCTTGTCCTTGCCTCAGAGCTACATTCCTCTAGATTACTCTTCCAACTGGAAATTTTTAGCGATGTTAAGTGGGGAATATGCCACAGAAGATTGAGAGGGATATAGTACACAGAAAAGTAAATATATTATTTGTAAATTGTTAAATTAGTAACTGCCTCCAACAGGGAGTAAGGTTCTAAAGGTCCAGAAGTACATAAAGGGGCCATCTTTGAAACGTAGTATTCAGACAGCCACATCTGAAATTTTTATTATTCAAAACAATAATAAAAATGCAGTTACTCTGACCAGAAGATATTAGAACTAAAGCTAAGCAGGCAAAAGGAGATGCCCACTACCATTCCTTTGTGTCATTATCTCAAATTTTATTCAATAAAATATTGTGAAATCCAAGCCTTAGATAATTCAATTTTGGGGGGAAGTAGGAACTGAAAAGCCACCCGCTTCTATTTACTCTGCTCAAGTTTATACCACCACCATATATCTGAAAATAATCAGTTTTTCACACCACTCCACTGACTCTCAGGAACAATATGAGAACTCATTAAGTTACAGCTGTGAATCGCATAAAGTATTTATGAGCATAGTGTCATTTAAATGTAATTTACAGTGCTATTCTCATCGAATAACTTTTGGTGTGACCTGTGTTCTGAAAATTTCCACTTGTTCCACTTTATACTTAATGATAAAATGTCATTCAAGCTGCAATTGAAAAAGATTTAAAGCAAATGTTAAACTAAATAAACTATAGGACTTATTTTCTGAAATGACAGAGGAAAAAAGAGCAATGAAGATAATTCCAGCATGGAACAAAAAAAGATATAAATTTGTAAAATAAATACTTTTTCAATAAAAATTGTAAAGCAAAAATATGTGTATTTTCACACATAGCCCAGAGTTCACATAAATGCCAAGAGAAGTGACAGTTGCTGAAATAAATGTGTTTTTTATGAAAAGCAAAGTAGTAAAACAAGCAAAATGGATGCATAAAATGGGTAAATTTTCAGTGTATTAGTTACTGCTGCTTCAGGGCAGCTGTAAATTACAAACCTGTTTTAAAACTTTTTTTAGTATTCATGAATATATTCCGGGTCTGTTCTTCCTTCTTACCACTCTTGTGATTTGACCCTTTACTGATTTATAATCTTCTCTGACGTACATAAATCAAAGGGCACCAGATATTTGGATGGAGAAGATTCATATAAAAAATAAAATATAATTGTGGATAAGATAATAACTTTGGGAGTATCGTCATAATAAGACAAGCCTATTAAAATGTAAGATTTTATTTCATCTCTTATCCAAACATTTATTTTGACAACTATAACACCTATTCTTTTGCTTTTTGTCTTTTAAAAATGGACACTGACACACACAATGACTGAAAGTTTTCAATGACAGCCTTAGTTCATCTGACCATACCTTCTTCATAGGTTTATAATGCTGCAGTGAAAATGTGTAATGAGATATAGAAAATAGAAAACAGTCGTAGATTAAAATGTTTTTCAGTATAACAATGAATCTTTTGGCGGAACAATCATTTTGTTGTGTAAATCTGGAGACATAAACAGCCTATTCTCTAGAGCTACAGAGAACAGAGCAGAGAAAGGCACCTCTTAATGGAGTTACCCGAAAGTTTCTGAACCCTGAAGTTCTTATCTAGCATCCATTCATGCAAATGCAATCAGGATTTAAAGCAAATATCTCAAGAGCTGTAAGAAATGTTTAATTTGGCTTTTAAGCAGATAATCAATACCTAAAAGTGAACTTTAAGTAACTTTCAAAAGTGCAGATTGTAAGAAAGTAGTAAGTTAAAGCTAACTCCATAAGCTAACTCCATGGTTAATGCATTTTTCTTAAGATCTATAGGAATCCCCCTTCATAAGAATGCCTCAACTTAATACGAACTCAAAACCAGGCAAAGGACAGAACAAAAAGATAGAGAACAAAATTAAGAATAATAAACATAGCCACTTTGACAATGTCAAGTAAGAAGGTTTAAAGTTATAACAATATACTCGGACTACAGTGTGGTTATAAACCTATGTTATCTATAATATGGTTAAGAAAAGTGATAGAAAATTTACAGAATTTATTTCATGTATGGAATTTGTCCTCAACAACATCTTTTTTAGTCTTCATTAAATTAAAAATAAGTAAAATCTGTTTGGTTGTAATGACAGAGAAGGCCTTCTTTGCTTATAGAATGTATAATCTGTATTTCATGACTGATGACAGAAAGTCTATAGGTTTGATAGAAGGAATGGTGGCTTATTCCAAAGTCAAAGACCCTGGATTAATGAAAAGATGATCACAGACAGAAATAGTAGAAATGATCTGTGAATTACCTTTAGCATCAAATGATGGGGAAAAACCACCAAATCATAGCTAGAATCTATGGAGAAGCTTACTTCTCTGCCTTAAAAACATCCCCCACTGTCCACTGCCGGTAGAACAACTCTAAGTCACACTGCATTTTTTTTTTTACCACTTTTAGAACAATAGATTATGGTAAATTAATGGTGCCAAATGGCAAGTATTTATGAAAAGTATTGTCTAAAAAGAGATCCATTTGAAAATACCTATTCCTGTTAGTGGACCCACTCTTGTGAGTGCACACAGGACAATATACTGTCCTGAAATTAACAAAGATAAAATACGGACTTTAGCTTTACTACATTCTCCTGTGACCTTATGTTTCAACTTTCTTATAGCTTATTCCATATGATTTATATATAGTTTATTATGTTTAAGAGGAAAAATGCATGACTAAGATAAAAGCTACTTAATTTCCTTTAAATAGCTAACCTTTTTGTACATCAGCAATTTTATCTTCATTTTTGACTTCAAAAATAATCACAGGCATGCACAGTTAATTCTTCCAGATAAATTATCTAATGCAAACAGGTATCATTACGATGGATCTATTATACTCATTACTTCAAAAATTGGCATAAAATATAGAAATGTATGGATTGATATCTGACAGAAACTGTAAAAGAAAATACATTTTTTAAATCCAGTAGTCTTATCCACTTCTCCCTCCCACTTACAAATATGCACAACCAATAGCCATGTTGGAAAAGCAGGTTTTAAAATGACATTTTAAATACATGGAAATAGAAATTTTTACAACAATTCTTTCTCACAGCTAACAACTTTATATTAAATCAATGACCATTCTTCTATGTTGATTCTTCCCTACTCCACTGTAAGTTCTTGAAGGAACCAAGTCTTATGTGACTCTGACTCACAATCATTTAGTATGGCAACCTAGTTGTTACATAGGTATAACATAAATGTTTACTGAGATGATAAATACAAAGAGCATATGTATATGGTTAAGAGACTCACCTAAAATTATTTTTTCACTAAAAAGCTGCATTTTACAATAATTATTAACACTTCTATTGTGAAATATGATACATTCAGGAAGGCAAATAAAACAACTGCAATGCTTAACAAATTATAATAGCGAACACGACTGTAATTAGAACCCAAGCTGAAAAACAACCTGCATATCAGTTCTCTCTTCAAAGTGTAACTTTACCGATAGTCATTTTTTATTTATACTTTTAACACTTGAGTACAACTGTAAACACTACTGTATAATTTTCTCTTTATTCACTGGATATAAATAGAATTCTACAGTATACATTCATCTGTGTCAGACTTTCTTTATTCAGTGTGAATTGTAAGTTTATCCATGTTATTGGGTTTAAGTAGGCCATTATTTTGTTTCTGAATGTTTCATTTCCTGAATGTTGAATAGTATATATTTCCTTTACTTATTTTATTGTTGATGAGGATTTGTGCTATTTCCAGTGTTTGGCTTTTGTGCATTATGCTGCCATGAACATTCTTGTGTACACCTCTATATCTATATCCAGAAACAGAACACTGGGACATGTAGAATGCATAGGTTTACTTTATTAAATACTACTAAAGTTATTCAAAGTATTTTGCAATAATTTTGAAAAAAAATATTTACTTCCACCAGCAGCTCCTTTTGCTCTGCATTCTCACTAGTTCTTTACATTGTATGGAATTTTTTGTTTGATTGTTTAGTAATAGCCATTTTTGTAGATGACAGTTGAGGTTTTCATTTGTAATTTCCAGATTAGGAGGACGAACACTTTTTCAAATGTTTATTGGCCATTTGGATGTCCTGTTCTGTGAAATACCAATTCAAGTATTTTGTGCATGATTCTCCTGAATCATCTTACTTTTTCTAATCATTGCTAGGAGCTCTTTATAAATTCAGAATTATGATTCCTTACTCTGTTCTGCATGTTAGCTTTTCACTCTATTAATGATGTATTCTAAAGGACAAAATTTTTACTTTTAATACAGACTAATTTCCAATCTTTATTTTACGATTAGTGCTTTTTTTTTTTTTACTGTAAAAAATCTTTTCTCCCCTAAGGTCATATTATCTTCAAAAGATTTATACTTTGTTTGGTCTTACCTGCAGTTGTTCTTTTGAAGCGTGAAAGGCAGAAGTCATGGTTTATTATTATTTTTTCTTATATTGATGTAACATCATATACTGGGAAGACCATGTTTTTCTTCCTGATCTGCTGAACAAACTTTGTCATGAATTAAGTGTTCATAGATGTGTGGGATCTATGTATGGACACTCTTCTTTGCTCCAGTAGCATATTTGTCTCTCTTTATGTTATACCATAATTCACTGAAAGCTGAATATTTATAATAAATCTTCATATTTTCTATAGTAAGTTCTCTCATCTTAGGCTTCTGTAATATTGCCTTGCCTATTCTTATTCATTTGCATACAATATTATATTGATTCTGCCAGTTTCCACACAAATATTTGTTGGAATTTTGATTTTTTCATTGCACCTATAGATCAGTTTCAAAATCAGGGACATATGTAAGTTATAGAATCTTTCAATCCATGAATTTAGCATATTTCTCTATTTACTTAAGTTTTCTATAACTTTAGCAATACTGTTTTATAATATTCTTTGTAGAAATGAAAAATTTTTCTTAGCATTATTCCTATGCATTTAATGTTTTGCCAACATCAAAATGGTATATTTTTATTTTTAATTATCTGCTTGTTGTACAAAGAAAATTGAGTTTTGTGTATTGGTCCTATAAACAACTACTATAACTTTACATTAATTTTAACCATTTATATAAGATTATTCTTGGTGTTTCCACATATACAATAAATACAGCAAAGCTTATATCTTTTAAAAATATTTTTTCATGTAGTGTTACAAATTCTAATAGATTGTTGTATGAAAATGGTGAGAATAGACATATTTGTATTGTTCTAAATCTCAAAAAGAAAGCTTTCAGTAATTCATTATTAAATGTGAATTGTTGAATATGAATTATTACTGTAGAGCTTATGTAAAAGTCTTTATCACATTTAGTTATCTTCTATTCCTTTTTGTTATTTCTTTTCTTTTTGCTTAGAGTTTCTGTTGTGAATACATGTTAAATTTTTATCAAATGCTTTTTCTGAATTTATTTAATTCATATTTTTAAAATTTACTCGATTTTTTAAGTGATTAACATCAATTGATTTTTAAATGTTAAATTATAATTGTTTCCTGGAATAAATAGTTGCATATTCATGTGGGAGGGGCATGCAGTTGATCAACTTTGTCTTTGAATTTGAGTCTTTCATTCATGCATAGTTAATGTAGTCTTAATGATTAAGGGTTTAAATCTTCTATTTTACTCCATGATTTTTATTTATTAGTGTTCTATAATTTGTTTAAAGAGTTTTTAATCATTTTTTTCTTTTAATTTGGAAATTATTTGCTCTGTTAATATTTCTTTGTAGGTTTTCTTTTGGCAATTACAACAAGGATTCTTAACAAAATCTAATTCTACCTGAAACTTTTGCATTATCTGGATAATCCAAGGGCTTTAAATAATTGTATTTCCATTTACTTCCTTCAAAATATATATGCTATTTTTCTTTATACTATTTTGTGATGAACTATGAAATCAAGACAATAGATATACATAATCAGAATTTGTTTAGATTTACCACATAGTAACTTCTATGTTGACTTTCATTTTTTTTCTGCCTTCCCATTTTTCTTCCAGTAAAATTTCCTTCTACATGAAGAACATGTAGAAGTGTTTTCATTAGTGCAGCGCTTCTGTTGACAGATAATTTTAGTCCATCTTTGGAAAATACTTGTGTGTTATTTTTCAGAGGTACTTGGCTAGCTTTAAGTAGCTGGAATACTAGGTCAGCAGTTAGTTTTGTTTATTACACCTTCTTCCAGATTCCTTTGTATCTAATAAGAAGTCAGATGTTTGTTAATCTTTTGAAAGTAACCCATCTTTAACATGTATTTATCTTAAAATTATCTGTCTCTAAATTTGATTTCCTGTAGTTTTACTATGAGGTAAAAATTTCTTTAACTATATTGCTTTATATTTATTACATTTCTGAAACTATTAATATTTATTATGGTCTAAATTTGTTCTCCAAAATTAATGTTAATACTTATCCAGCAGTGTTATAGTAATCAGAGGGAGGATTTTAAGAAGGTGATTAAGTCATAAGGGCTCCACTCTGCTGAATGGGAATAATGATACTAAAGAGGCTTCACAGTGTATTCATCCTTTCTTCCCCTTCCATCCTCCCGTTACAGGAGGACACAGCTTTCAAAGTGCCATCTTAGTGGCAAAGAACAGCCCTCATAAGACACAAAACATGCCAGTGCCTTGATCTCTGCCAATCTAGTCCCCAGAACAGTGAGAAATTTATTAATTACCTAGTTGCGGGTTGTTTTTATATAGAAGCAGGACTGAACTGAATATCAATATCTTTTATCTGTTTGGGAAAGTTTTCAGCTATTATATAAATTTTTATTGTGACCCATTTACCTTCATTTCTCTTTCCTGGACTCTGATAAAAATACATTCTAGATCTTTCTACCGTATCATCTAGATCTATAATCCACTAATCTTCCTTTCCAGGATTATTTCATGCCTCTGTGTTTCCTTATTTTTTTTTTCCTCTTTTATTTCCAGTTTGTCAAATATCTCTTTAGGTATTATGATCCCATGTTAAATCCATCCACTGAGTTTAGTCATTCATCTTAGCTATTGTTGTTTTTCAGTACTAAAATTTATACTTGATTCTTTTACAAACCAGCCTTGTAAATTTGTGTAGTTGCTAGTTTTCTTTTTTAATCTCATCTTAACATCCTTGAGTACAGAAGGCATATTTATTTTTTCCAAAAATTTCAATATCTGAAGATCTTAGGGGTATTTTTTCTATTTAACATGGTATTTCTGCTGGTTCACCTTCAGATTACCTTGTCTCCTCATGTATCTAGCTATCTTTGCATGGGGGACAGAAATTTTGTTATATTCTTCTAGATAATATATATATATTTTCTGCCAGATGCCTGGGATGCTAGTTATGTAAGATCCTCCTAATACAATTTCTGAGGCAGTTTTTTCTAGCTTCAAATATAACTCTAAACTGGGCTATAAGCTGGATAAAAGCTGGTACACTTCTAGTTCATTTGTTCAATCTTTTCTCTCCATTTTAAAATGCCAGTGGTTTTACAGCACCACTTTAATAGGCTCTGACTTTAACCTTTCCACCATGCCCTAAGGTGCTGAAAAATACCGATCAGCTTTTCAGCCATCTCTTCCAATTTAACATATGACCTCAGAACCTAAGCAGCTCTGAAAATGGAGGACCCACTTTTCTAATTTTTCCATATTTCTGACATCCTTTACAACTTTAAAATTGAATCATTCTGCCATTTAATTCATAATTACATCTCCAATGCCTTTAACCTGATTTTGTGTACTTTTCCCAGTTTTCTTAGAGGGTTGTTATAGATTAACACATCCATTACTATAGAAGGTCATACTTTAAAATAACATTTTTTTCCTGATTATGTAATACCTGCTGGTTTTTGAACATTGAGAAAGTGCTAAAAAGCACAAAGAAACAAAAGCATTTTTCCATAAAATCCAGAATTATCTACTGCTAGCATTTCACATTCAAGTTTTCTTTTTGCTTATGTATGTGTATTTGAGTATGCATATAACCTTTTAAAACTGGTTCATATAATACATTCTAATTTATAGCCTGTTTGTTGGTTAACTCAACATTTTACCAATATTTTTTCATGTTGCTAAGTCATCTTCTAAAATGTTTGTGAGGGTCATAAATGCTTTATTAAAAACATATGTGATTATAATAAGAATTAAAGTTATAGAAAAATTATAAGGAAAAGAAAAATCAACTGAGCACTATAAATACCAGATAAGAATGATTGTAAATATTTCTCAAGAGATAGATAAATATATAAAGAGATAGATAAATATATAAATGGACATGTACATCAATAGGCAGAAATAAAGTTATAAAAATAAGATCTTATTTCACATACTATCTTCAGAGGAATTATTAAATTTTATCTGAAATTCAAGTCAAATTCATATTTGTTTTCAAGTCAAAAACAGTCTGAAGAAATACATTTAAAATTGACAAACTATTTCTTAAGAATATATATATATATATATATATATAAATTATACAATTACATACACATAGAAAGATTTAAATAATTTTGATATGATATTGAAGGATTAATTTGACACTTAAGATTGCCCTTCTTCCCTTAGGTATAGGCTAGATTTCCAGTTAGATGTAAATAATTCTGGCACAGAAGTACTCAAGAAGTAAGATCAGACTATAGGTCTTCAAACAACAACTGCAATGTCAGCAATAAATGTCAAATTGTTTCCCCAACTTACTGTCTGGTCTTAAAAATAGCTAGCCCCGTTGAGATTCTTCAGGAATATGTAGGCTCTCACATGCATTTTATATCTATTTTCCGTGCTAGATCAACAAAGTAAGACTTTACTTTGAATCACTGCCTTTCACAGAATCATGTCTGATCTCTGCGCATGGAGTTCATTCAGCACCGTCCAATGTTGCACAGAATCATGATGAAATCTTTTGTTTCTCCTTGGCCTTTACTTGTCAGGGCTTATGTCACAAAGTATTCATTTTCTGTTGCCTTGTTGCTAATGAATTTTTTCACTGGATCTTAGTGCTATTTGTTTATTTTCCTAGGTATGAGATAATGCTGACCCAAGCCACAGTCCCCAAAGCCTCCTTCTGTTGGTCCTCTTCGAGTTGGTCTCCCTGCCTCTACTCTTAATACATCTGTTCCATCTTCCTTAGACCCGTCAGAGTGTTTTGTGATTAGTGTCACAAAACATTAATCAGATCATCTCTCTTCTACTTAAACTCCTCCACCGGCTCCCCTGGACTTAGCACTGCTGCTTGCTTCATGCTGTTCATTCCTGTATTTCCTTCACGCCTGTGTTTCTCTCCTGTTTCTCCCTCACTCCTACTACCTCACAGTGGCCTCTGCCTGTCCTTCAAACAGCACACAAGCTTGAAGCCATCTCAGGGACTTTGCATTTGCCCTTCCTGTTACATAATTATTTCCTGTGAAATTCTACAAGGACATTTTTCTTCTCATTATTCATATTTTAACTTGAACTTGGCACTGCAGAGCAGTCTTCTTTACCCATCTTGCTAAAGCAGTACTGCTGACCATTCTGTGCTATTTTTCCATAACACATGCCAGGTCAGGAAACTATGTATTCATTTATTTCCTTACTTTTTTACTCACTTCTTTTATGTGAGTCCAGAACAAAGGAGGAAGAGTCTGAAATTACTTGAACCTTACCAGGTGAGCCTGCCACATCGTCCTCATTGCTCTGAGGGGATGCAATAGTCCTGGGCCAAAGACAACATACATTATTATTCACAGCAATTGTTTGTGTCAGTTTCTGGAGCCCCAATTCCTGATCAAAGAGGATCGGGTAACACCCGAACACAAGTGAGATATATTATAGAAGAAAATTTCTGAGCTTAGGAAAGTCGAAACTTACAGACTGGACTTCAATCAAACCTCCTCTTTGCTCCAGAGAAATACACTACGTACACACTACATATTCCAAGGATGTGTGCCTTGGGGCTTAGAAACAAGTATCTTAAAATATGGTGCTTCATACCTGCAGAGTTGAAAAAGGAGCCTCAGATTTCACTGACTTACCCCTTACCCCACGCTGTCTCTCCCAGGCATAGGATTTTCTAAAGCTCCTGTCTGCCTAAAGTCCAGAACTACCAAAGAAGAAAATAACTTTCAGTGCTTCCCCTGAGTTTTTCTTAACTGAACCTATGTTGCAGGAAGGAAGACTAAATTCTGTCAACAAACTAGGACAGACTTTTGTCACAATACATTGTCCATTTTGTGGACTCAACAGATTTTGCCCTAGACCTAGACCATTATATGCTCCTCAAGCCCTGTGAATTCTCCCTAGTATTATTTATTGACCCTCTACAGAATTCCTGTTCTCCCTTCTCCCTACAAACCGTTTTGCCAGGATTGAAGCCTCCACTTTTTCTGTAACCTTAAGATGGTATATAAGCTCCAGCACCTCATTGGGAAGTTGGATCTTCGTTCTGAAGGCTTTCAGGTATTCAAGTTAAATAAATTTGTATGTCTTTTCTCCAGTTAATATGCTTCTTGTAGTTCCCCTTAGTCCTTATATGTATTTTACATACTGTCATCTTACATTCTACCATCGTGTGTATGTTAGTAATCAGTGTATTGCCTTTCACTTCCAAATTTACCTTTCGATACATGTTCTGTAGTAACAGATGGAATTCATTTGAGTATTTCTCTTTTAAAAGGCGTACAATGTTAGGCTGCCTCAGTGAAGAGTGCTGAGCTGGCAGGAAGTTGCTGGAGAAGGGGCTCCCCTTGGTTTTCCAGCTGCAGCACACAGTAGGGTATCAGCAACCATGGGTGTGAGGACATCTGGTAGAGCTCTGATTTAGCTGTGGGCCCAGAATGTAAGAAACTTCAGCAACTTTACAGCCTTGGACTGGAGACAAACCTTCTATAACTTCCATGACCAAGACAACTGTTGCCTAGAAGGCCTTTCATCCAAATCAGCAATCGCCCTCTCCCATCCTCTCGGAAGGTCCCTGGGCAGCCTGCCTACAGCCTGGAGGGATCCCACAGAGCAGCTATTCTCACTGCAGTCCCATATGCAGCCTGCCGATGACCAGGGAATTCTCACTAAGCCTCTGCTGAGCACAGTACAGCTGCCTGCAACCCAAAGTGTTTCCACATCTCTGGACACCTCTGCCCCTAATTGCTGACTGCCGGCTTCCAGCCAGCATTCTGGAGAGTTGCCTCCTGCTTGCCATTAAAAGCAATGGCAAAAACCACAATTGTTTTGCACTTTCCTAATGCTAAATGACAAGTTCCTCAAGAAGGTCTAAAATTCTTCAAAATGTGTCTTTCTTTCAGTACTTTCCCTCTGATCGATCTATCTATCATCTATCATCTGTCATCTACCTCTATTTCTATCAATCATTTATCCATCTATATAATTAGTTACTTTTTATCTGTAGAGTTTATTTTTATATTAAATGCAAATATAAATGTAAATATAAATATATTCATGTAAATATAAATGTAAATTTTAATTTTTTTATTTTTTGCTATAAAAATGTTTTATTAGGCCAAACTACTTACTATGGAAATGCTTTAAAATGCAGCAGGAGGAGATGTAAACTCTACATTTTTATATTAATGTAGAGTTTAATTATTTTATATTAAATTTGCCCTATTTGGCCTACAGTATGATTTTCCCCTTGTTTTACCTACTATATGATTTATATGTCCTAATTGGATCCACAAATGTTTAATGCATTTAATCAATTCATGTCATAAACATACATGTTGTTTCTAATCTTTCATGACTATTAAGAATATGAAAAAAACATTTCTGATCATGAATATTTGCATGTGTCTGTGATTATTTCCTCAGAGAAAGTACTTAAACAAGAAAATCCTACTTCAAAAATTATGTACCTTTTTGGCTTTTAATATACTTTGCAGAAATGACCTCCAGAAATAATGTAATAAAACATATAAATTTTTTAAAATTGTACTTTAGATTCTGGGGTACATGTGCAGATCATACACGATTGTTGCATAGGTACATACATGACAAGGCGGTTTGCTGCCTCCATTCCCCTGTCACCTATATCTGGCATTTCTCCCCATGGTATATCTCCTCAACCTCCCCACCCACCAACTGTCCCTCCCCTAGCTCCCGACAACAGACCCCAGCCCCTCCCTGTATTCATGTGTTCTCATTGTTCAACATCCACCTATGAGCGAGAACATGCGGTGTTTAATTTTCTGTTGTTGTGTCATTTGCTGAGAATGATGGTTTCCAGAGTCATCCATGTCCCTACAAAGGACACAAACTCATCAATTTTTATGGCTGCATAGTATTCCATGGTGTAGATGTGCCACATATCCCTTGTCCAGTCTATCATTGATGGGCATTTGGGTTGGTTCCAGGTCTTTGCTATTGTAAATAATGACTCAATGAACATACATGTGCATGTGTCTTTATAATAGAATGATTTATGATCCTTTGGGTATACACCCAGTAATGGGATTGCTGGGTCAAATGGAATTTCTATTTCTAGATCCTTGAGGAATTGCCACACTGTCTTCCACAATGGTTGAACCAATTTACACTCCCAGCAACAGTGTAAAAGTGTTCCTATTTCTCCACATTCTCTCCAGCATCTGTTGTCTCTTTAATGATCGCCATTCTAACTGGCATGAGGTGGTATCTCAATGTAGTTTTGATTTGCATTTCTCTAATGACCAGTGATTATGAGTTTGCCTATGTTTGTTGGCCTCATATATATCTTCTTTTGAAAAGTGTCTGTCCATATCCTTTGCCTACTTTTGAATGAGTGTGTTTTTTCTTATAAATCTGTTTAGTACTTTGTAGATTCGGAATATTAGCCCTTTGTCAGATGGGTAGATTGCAAACATTTTTCCCATTCTGTTGGTTGTGGGTTCACTCTAATGATTGTTTCTTTTGCTGTACAGAAACTCTGGAGTTTTATTAGATCCCAGTTGTCTATTTTGGCTTTTATTGCCAATGTTTTTGGCATTTTAGTCATGAAGTACTTGCCTATGCTTATGTCCTGAGGAATGACAAATTCCCATCACATTATAATAAGCATGGTTCATAAAAAAAAAGGAAAAGGAAAAAAAATGCACTGAGATTACCCAACAGCATTTCCCTAGTCTACAAAATATTTACCAAAGGTGAGGCAAACCCATATTACAGCATGTGTTGGACTCTCAGAAGTTATTAGAGAAATATAAGTAGTATTCCATGAAAAATTATTTCTAGGTCCTTCTTGACTTCTAACATTCCACACGCCAGAGCCCCCTCCACTTTTGCTTCCACCAGAACCTCTTTACACCTAATTTCTTCATTCATCAAAAACCTCAAAGGAACTTAGGAGGCTTACAGCTCAGCCAAAGTGTGAGTTTTAAAAACTTACCAGTCAGCTTCATCACTATTTGCTATTTTCTTGGGAGAAAAAAAGGATTCCAAATTTCAAACATATGGCAGAAAGTTAAAACTAAAAAGAATAAAATATTTGTTCTAATGAAGCACTGGGCATTTATTTCCATGAAAAGGAACATGCTTAAATTCTGAGAATGAGGAACATTCGGCTTGCCACAGAAAATGAAAACTGGAAATTTTTGGATTATTAATCTGGAAGACATGGGTTATGGCAGGTACCAGGTTTAAATCAATAGATGTCTCTTTAAAGTGTAATAACCTAGCTTGTGCTAGCCTAATTGACTCCATCTTAGCTATGAGCCTGACATGCTCCAACTTAGCTTCTCCCTCGCTGCCTCAGCCCCCTCAGGTGCATTACTGGGTCACGCTGCACTCAAAGCTTTGAACCATTAAGAGTGGTTCACACTGTTCACAGTACCTGTAACCACTGTAACCCCATCCTGCTTGGCAAATCTACCTGCTATTGTGAATACCATCCTTTGTAATTGATTGTGTGGAAAGCTCCCCCTGCTACCCGCCTTGATAATTGTATGGAAATACCGTTAGCAACCAGCAATCCTGGGAACCTCCTGCCCCCTGGTTACCAGCTTCCTTATCTAACTTGCTTGTTCTGCTTCTGCAAAATTCCTCTTCAGCAAGGCTCCCCGTCCCCTACCTAAATCAAGGTACAAGGGAAAATCAAGCCCCTTCCTCAGGCCGAGAATTTTGAATGTCAGCTGTCTCTCAGTCTCTGGCAAATAAAGGACTCTTAATTTGGAACTCAGAGTGTAGCGCTTTCCTTCTGACTCACTGGGTTGCAACAAAAGTAATAGTAATAGTACCTTGAATTGCATTTGTAGAAACAATGAATTAAATTATTACATGCTGGTAAAAAAATATAAAATGAAACTAACTAGAAAAAGGCAATGAGTCAAGATGACTATAGACTTGGAAATCAATTTACAAACATCCCAGTAAACCTTAGAGGTAATTAAAGCTTCTTCTCAATAATTAATTAGTAAGGCCAGAGCCACCTCTATTGAATAGAGAATTGAAAAGAAGCAAATGTCTATGTTTCAGGACTCTTCACAGTTCCAAATATTTGCTGTTTATTCAAACACTTGTATTCTGGACCTTAACTTTCCTTCCACACTCAGTGTCAGCTCTTAATTTTGACAAACTCTGTTTATTCCAATATAGTGGTTGTTTTGCATAGGTAAATGGCTCCCACAAGTCATGCCACCATTACATAATAATTAGGCTTAAACCTGCTCAGTGACTCCATGGCCGCGAATGTTTACAGACATGTTACTAAATGATCACCTGTATGAACGTTAAAAAAGTAATAAACTACAGGCTGGTTGATTTGGCCATTTGTACAGCTGTTGCCTTCATTTTTTGAAATGAGATCATAGTTTTTCCACATTCTTGCCAAATAAAGTATAAAGATTACTGGCTTAATGCTTTTAAAATATTTCTGGTGTCTTCAAGAGTAAGATCCTCCTAAAATGCATGGGGTCATTATGCCTCCACTGTGTTACTTCAAGATTGCACAAATGAGATGGAAAATCTGGTAACCTAATTCCATTCTCAATAGTCTCATGAATCTACTATAAACTCCTGGTCAAAGCCTGGGCACTGAAAACCAAGGAGACAGAATATTCTTTTTAACTTGAACTCCTCATTGACACGAAATAAAAAAAGTCGTGGGATTTTGTTTGTTTGTTTGGGGGGGTGGGGCGTAGGGGGGGCGGCATTTGAGAGGTTCCTGCCCTCAGCAGCCTCAAAGCTGTGGCAACTTCAGAGAGACTTCCTGCAGAGTGACAGACTCCTTTCTGAGGAAAACAGGAGTGAAAGCTGTTTGGATCTCAGCACCACAGGGTGCTGCACATGGCAGCAACTTTCAAAGTCTCTCCTATTCTCTTCAACGGGACAATGTCACTTTAGTGAAATGTGACTAGGTAGAAAAGTACAGAGATATCATGCTGCTTTTTGTCTCCTACTCAGCACCTCTGAGCTTCTGTCATATTCCCCTTTTTGTTGAGAAAATAAAATTGTTTAATCATATATTGTGAGCCCAAAGTGTTCAGAATTTACAATTAGGCAATGATATCTGCAGAACTGGGTGACAATGCCCTAAAGATGTTCACGACCTAATTCTTGGAATTTGTTAATATGCTTCCTTGCATGATAAAAGGGATGTTGCAGACATGATGAAATTATGAGCTTTGAGATGCGGAGATTATCCTGTATTATCCAGGTAGGCCAAAGTAATCAAAAGTGATCAAAATCAGAAAAAGAAAATGTGATCATAGAACCAGAGGTTGGAGTGACAAACTCTGAAAATTAAGGAAGAGGTCATAAGTAAACATATGCAGGTGGCCTCTCAAAGCCGATAAAAGCTTTTATGCAGCCTCCAGACTAAAACGCAGCCCTGCCAACTCCCTGATATCCCTGAACATCAGAACTAAAGGAATATATATGTTTTTGTTTTATGCTACTATTTCTGGTAACTTGTTAGAGTAGCAATAGGAAACTGACACAAGAACTAATCAGCATATATGGAGCTCCTAGGATGAATTTAGTTTGGTGACTATTTAAAGATTCATGATGGTAATAGGATAAAGTCAAAGGGCTTCTAAAGTGTCCACAGACTCAAATTCCACAGCATTCTGACTGCCACGAGCTAAATGATGCCTGGAATAAACGCCAGAGCAGACAACCTTAAAACTTAAAAAGTTACTCTAGAAACCATCCCTTCATTAGGTCATGTTATTACTTGAAAAGTCTTTGGCCCAGTAGATTAGTCTTTAAAACATTGATATTAAAGCACGCTAATAATTTGTTTCCAACCTATCTCTTGAACCTCATCTCCTCCTCTAGTATCGTGCATGGCAGATGCATCCCTGGAACAAACATACCAGTGCTGGAACCACTGGTTAAAATGCCTGACTTACCTGGCAAATGTCTGCTCTTCCATCCAGAAGTCCAGAGTAAGCATTACTCTTCTAAAAAAGCCTTTCCTAACTTTCCACATCCTTTCCTTAACAGCCTAAATACTTCACTGAATAAAACATTATCACGCTGTAAATGTTATGATGCAATTTCTATTATGACATAATGCAATTTCTATGATGACATAATTTGTCTTTTTTTTTTTTTTTTTTTATATGGAGTCTTTCTCTGTTGCCAGGCTTGAGTGCAGTGGTGCAATATAGGCACACTGCAACCACAGCCTCCCGGGTTCAAGCCAATATTCCACCACAC